>JZSA01003433.1:0-13247 GCA_000956155.1 Cotesia vestalis | reverse complement strand
GCTTGTCGGGGATGCCTAGGCGCTGAAACGGCCGCGCGGAGCCTAACTTTCAACGTTAAATTAAAATTATAAATAATGGAGCTACAATTCCGGGAGTCGAGACTTTATTTACTACATTTTTACCCTCTTTTTGGATCTTTTTTCAAATTTCAGATATCTTTAATATTTTTGAAGTTATAGCTAAAAAACAGATACTCCCTTTTCGTCTATTCGTTTTTTGTTTATAACAAATTAAATTTTTAGTAGCCTTCAAATTAAAAAATACGCATTTCTAAGAATTAAATTCTGAATCCAATGCACCAATCACCATATTTTTAAGAGTGTTAGTAAGATTTTTCTCATTAAACTCACTTCTTGACTAGACTATTAGTTTCTAATGGATGGCGTATGGTTATAAAATTCTTTCCTACCTAGAAAGTTAATTTATGTATATGATATTCCAAATTAAATGCCGATTTGATTCACTCTTTGAGTAGTATCTGTTTCCAACAGCAAGTGCACTTTACTTGCTGTTGATGTTTTGACTTGCTCAAATATGAGCGATTTGATGCGCATTGAAATATTTTTGTAATGAAAATATTATTTAAAAAATAAATTTTTAAGACTAAACAAGTCTTATCAACTTTCAATAACCCTTTGGAAAAGTATAGATTTGCTATAAAATGATTTGTTTATAACAACGATAAATTGATATCATTGTCGGAAGAAATAACAGATATTATTATTACTACATAATATCTCTGAAAAAGTCTGATTCTTTCACATTTGAAATTTTTTCAACAGCTTTGAATAAGTCTGATTCAGTCTTCTTGCAGAGTCCGAAATTTACGTCAAATAATAACCTAAAATGACATTATCTGCTTTTATCTTACTTACCGACTCTTATTATGACATATGAGTTCCACAATAATGATTCAGACTACTAGCAGAATCTTATTTCCACCAGGGTTTTTGATGAAATTTACGTTACAAAACATACGAAACATACGTTCTATTACATTTGCAATTATTTTTTTTTTAAACGTGGAATGTGTCTACTACTCGATTGGCAATAAAAAAAAATGAATAAAAAAAAATAGAGACTTAATATATTAACTATTAATTGTTTATGTTTAACAGGGAATGTTGAAGTAACATTTCTTGTGGATAAAATGGGAGACATTGAAAAAATTGACGAAGCACCTAAACCATTAAGCTCGCTTCTAAACCGTACTAAGAGAATCTATGTTAAAACATAGAAAATCCAAGTAAACGTACAAAATATCAGTAGTTCACAAAAAATATAATTATCATTTTTTTTTTGTTATTTAAAATAAAAATTAAATTTAAAATTAAATCAAAATTAAATGTTTGTAATAATATATTAAATATTATGAAATTTGATATTTCATAATAATATTATTCTATTACACTCCAATTAATAAAAAAAAAAAAAGTTGAAAATTCATTAAATTTATAAAATGATGAATTATCGAGATTTAAAATGATTAAAAATCGTAAATTTATTTTATTATGTTATAGTATAAAGTTAAAATTTTGTATTAAAATATTGACAATAAAAAATTAATAAAAATAAAATAAATGTAAAAAATTTTAAGTTATTATATATAATTTATTTATTTATTTATTTATTCAAAAACAAACCCAACAGCCCAAGGGCCATTAACAGGGTTAACAGATACATCAGTTATAAATTATATAACAAAAAGTAAAAAAAAACAAGATGACTTAAATATATTGGTATACAATGTGTGTTATTGAGCTAAGTTCCTATTGCACATAATTATCTCTATCTCATGGCTAGTTTGCCAAGAGATGCCATCACATACCCATTAGGACAATTCAGCGGATCGAGTGAGGCTTCAAGATTACAGAAATCATTTACTGTGTTAGAGATACGATAAATAGGTGCGGACTGTGCTAAGCTGGTTCTAGCGATTAATGCGCACAAAGGTGCATGGTTCCTCAGACCCATGGCCGGCGCTTTGAATCTAAACATTTATAACAGCTGTGGACAGTCCACCAGGTTATTGAAGAGTTTAGTAGCAAATGAAAATTCTATACAAACACGTCTTTCTTTAAGAGTTAGATAATCACAATCCTTGCATAATATAAGCTCATCAATGCCACGAGGTGGATAACATCCAGTTCTCTTCCAAGTTAAGAATTTTAGGAATTTTCTTTGTACTCTCTCAATCCTGGCGGACTGTCCCAACTGAATAGGAGACCAGACCAGCGATGCATACTCAAGCTTAGGTCTAACAAATGTATTATATAGTAGTTTAATTGCTTTTAGATTTGTAAAGTGCTTAGATATACGTATGATAAATCCTAGGGTTTTCCAAGCTTCAGAAGTTATATTATCAATGTGTGCAAAAAAAGTTAATCTATCATCAAATTTAACTCCAAGTATTTTGGTTGACGCGCATCTTATTAAGGTATTACCAGACATATCATAGTCAAAGATAGTAGGGTTTTTACTCCTACTAAGCGTTAGAATACAGCACTTATTGAAATTTAATTGCAGCCCATTGTCACCGCAACAGAGGACTAAAAATTCAATGTTACGCTGTAAAAAAGTACAATCATTTATGTTGCGGACTCTCAAGTAAAGTTTAGAGTCATCAGCAAACAAATCGAAAAAACAGGATATAAATTGTGCTAGATTATTGATAAAGATAAGAAACAAAAGTGGACCTAAGTTAGAGCCTTGGGGAACTCCAGACGTAGAAATATAAGGTTTAGAATAGTACCCGAGATAGTGAACAATGTTTTTCCTGCCAACTAAGTAAGAAGTTAGTAAACAAATGAGATTAGAGGTTAGTCCTAGTTCGTGCAGCCTTTCTATCAAAATTCTAAAGTCGACCTTATCAAATACTTTAGCAAAATCAGCACAAAATACATCCAGTTGATCACCAGCAGCGAGAGTCTCATTCGCAAACTGAGTGAAATTAAGTAAATTTGTTACCGTGGAACGTCTCGGCATAAATCCATGCTGGAGAGGAGTGACAATAAGCTGAAATTTATTATAAACTAGTTCATAGACATACATTTCCAGGACCTTAGAAAAAGAGCATAGCACAGCTATGGGTCTGGAGAGAGTGACATCTGTTAGATTTTCAGTCTTAGGTATTGGGCAGACTTTCGCTTGCTTCCAAAGATCAGGAAAAATCCCATGTGCAATTGAGGATTGTATAATACTTGTTAAAGGAACACTAAAAGCTTCCGCACAGTCACGCACCACACAACAAGGAATACCATCAATACCAGCAGACCATTTATTTGGTAGTTTCTTACAGTAGTGAATTACATCCTTCCTACTAGGAGTTCTAGTATTACCAAGATAATCAGTAACAGTAATGCTATCATAAGTGATATCAGTAGGAACGAAAACACTATTAAAGAAATCTGCAAAGCCATCCGCGATCAACTGTGGGTCAGATACGAGTTTATTATCAACTTTAATTTCTCTCGGAGGTTTTGAGCTTTTAGACAAGTATTTACTATAATTCCAGAAGCAATTAGGATCAGTAATTATATTATTTTCTGCTTTAATTATATAGTTAGATCGAGCTTGCTCAATACGCGCTTTTAGAGACCGTCTAAGGTCTTTATAACGTAGCTCGTGATAGGTTGAATTGTCACGCTTGGCTCGCTGACGATGATATTCCTTGTTTTTCAGATCAACGATAATATCAGTCGTAAACCAGACGGGAAACAACGAAGTATGTCGCCTGTATACTTTGGGTATCACTGCTTCAAATATTTGATTAAGCTTATTGTAAAATAGCGTACATAGATGATTAGGATTAGAACTAGTAGATAGATCAGACCAGTCAATTTCATTCAGAGCAGTGATTAGACGCGACTTATCATATTTCTTAAAGTTGAATTTATGCGAACTTGAGTTCTCATCAGATAGATTGTCTAGTTTTCTATTGAGATTAAAGTCAATCAAAAAGGCCGGATGATAAGCATCCAGTCCAACTAAAGTCCAGTCTGATCTTTCTACGTTACATGCTATATTTGATAAAACTAGATCTAAACAGTTATTCTGATAATTAGTGATAAGATTGTATTGTTCAAATTTCAATAGGTTATTAAAGTCATTTAAATGTGCAGATCGTGCGTCAAACAGTAGTTTAGCTTGATGTTTAAGAAACTTATTAATATTAAAATCACCCGCAATTATAATTTTACAGCCAACCTCACTCAAACGCTCAGATAATGCATCTAAGAACTCACTGAACACACTAGCAACCAAAGTTGGGGGAATATACACTACAATCAGCAGGAGCTGATTACAATTTTCTACTAGCCGAACTCCAATAATATCGATGTCTTCAAATGTAGATAGTGATGTTGTATCGAAGATTGTGGTATTCAGGGCTTGGCGCGCTGCAATTAACACACCTCCACCTCTTGATCTTTTGCGAGTCGCTCGCCTGTCCGAGCGAAATACCGAGTATAACCATGAATCAAATAGCTCGTTTGAGTAAATACTAGGTGTAAGCCATGTTTCTGTAAGAGCCAGAAAATCATGTGGTAAAACAGACGACTCTATGAGGACATTGTTCAATTTAGTGTTAAGACCACGCACGTTTTGATAATAGATGGAATAGTTCGCCAATAGAATACTGTTATGACGCATTATTGAGCTTTGTTCTGGCTCTGAACCGCAGTTCGAGCAGAATGAACAATAGTCTGATGAGTCCCTCGGGTAACTATTCTCAGGTTCTTCTCCCCCGCTTGTGATCGACGCCTCATCTCCTCCTTCAGGGCTAAATACTCCCTCCTCTGGACCGGAGTTTGGTCCCTTGCAATTGTCAAGTGCTGAAGGGATGCTGGGAGGTTCTTCTGAGCCTTTGATTTGATAAATGCCTGCAAGATAGCATCAGCTGAATCAGGACTGCCAAAAATGACTTTAATCGGCCGCGGGTTGGTACTGTTAACTAAGAATCTACCCATGCGCATACATTTAAAATTATAATCATTTGCTGATTTATTTAGAATTAAAAAAAAAAAATCAGAGATTTTTGTTTGTAGTTTACCATCCTCTGAGCCTTGCGAGTCTTCCTCTGGTAATCCGAAGACCATGAGATTGGATTGCCTGCGCAGCCTATCATCAAATTCCTTGAATACATCACTGGTCATTCCTGAAGTAGACGGGGCACCTGCGCCACTAGACACGATACTGTCAACTCGTTGGTTGAGCTGAACTATAGCACTGTGCTTTTCAAGGCCCTCCGCGGAGAAGTCTTTCAGATAGGTGTCTATATTATCAAGCCGGATCTCAACATTGTCAATACGCCGAGCTAATGGTGTGATTTCATCCCTAAAAGTTTGTCGGATGTCTTCTAGCGAGAATTGGAATGTTCCACCAGTATTGGACGTTTTGCGTCCCGGTCCACAGCATCTGGAGAATCCTCCATTTTTTGCGAGCACCTCTGTGTTGACACATGACTTATGAAAGCACTTAAAACACTTCGGGCATCTGACAGACTCATGCAATATTGGCACTTTGCAGGCCTTACAGTAAACATTCACTTGACAATCTGTAAGTGATATATTACCACTCGATTCTGCCATAGTTGTTATAGTCTGTTCCACAAGATGTCAGCCAAAGGATGTAATAATATTACCAAGAGATACCGCCCGCGTAACTTTCGCCGCAAATAATAATAATAATAATATTAGAGGTTAGAAACGTGGACCGAATGAATTAAATAATTTACGTAATAGATAAATTAACGCAATAAGATTTAATATCTCATTGGACTCTGATCAACTAGATAGCCAATCCAGTTCACTTTCCGAAACCAGCAACACACTTCGACTTCAATAAACTAGTATATACAAGAGACACCTTTTTACACAACTTATTTAGTAACCGCCATTTAGTTAAATAACAATAACATAATTAATAAATAAATAAATTATGTTATTGTTATATATAATTAATAAATAAATAAATTATTAATATTTGTAATTAAAATTTGCTTTATGTGAAATCTACTTCCATTTCGGCTGCCGAATGGCCTTTTTTTTTTTCATTGGATCTATGGGTGTTGATACATTCGGCATGTATTTTTCATTTTCTTTTAATCCAGTGCTTTGACTTAATATGGCTCTATCAATGTTGTCATCAGAGCTGTCCGACAACGCATTTCTCGTTCGGCGTTTTTTTATTTGTCGAGCATCAATATCGTCACTGCTATCGGAACTTGTGAAAGAAATTTGTTCTGTTCGTGGGATGTCATGAATGATAATATTTGGATAATTAGGATCTTTGTCATTAAAAGTGTCTTGTAAATGACCATCGTCATTGATATCTGAATTTATAAGATCATTTTTTTCTTCTCGCGGATTCTCATGAACAATAATGATTGGAGAATGAGGATTTTCATCATTGAAAATTTCTTGTAAATCACTGTCTTCATTCCTATCTGAATTTATAGAATCATTAAGATTTTCATCAATTGAAGAATCTTTTAAATCTCCATCATCCTCCATTTGATTGTCAGAATCAGATTCAGTAACATCAGGTGAATTCGGTTCTGATGGGTCCAGATGAATTGTTTGTTTATTTTTATTTGATTCTTTTATAATTACTACCTCTTGATTATTTTGCCAAGCTTCTACTAAATTAACCGATACTTCAAATCTTTTTAAAAATAATTTAGTCCGTACTTCAGCCGCTAAAGCAGGTAATTTTTTAACAACTTCTAATGATTTTTTATATTTTTCATTTTCTGATAAAACTTTTTGTTTGTATTGTGTCAAAGTAATAACAGGCTCTGGAATTGAAATTTCTTCTTGCACAGTTGAAAATACTCTCTGAGTATTGTAGTAATAATCACTGGTCCATCTTTTGTCACAAAGGCTTTCTTCAAATAAATTTTTATTCTCAATTTTTCTCACCATAAATATGTATCTAAATTAGATAAAAAAAATTGTAAATAATAAAACTAAACAATAAATATACTCAATTAACTTACCTGCATGGTAAAATCATTGACGTGCACTCTAAACAGTCAAATGATGAGGATGTCGTAGATATTATGCCAGTAGGTGTTAAATTTTGTTGATAAACATTTAAATTTTCATTGTAAATTAATTCCAAATTATGCATTTTCTCTAGTTCTTTTTCGATGAAATTAAATGCATAATTTGTGACGTATTGAGAATAACGACATTCTGGAGAATCTTTAGAAAAACTGAGAACTTTTTGATTTTGGTACGACTTGGCTGCTTTGTGATTTTTCTCTAATTGAGAGCATTCCGTACAAATTAACAATTGTCTCACGAAATCTTCCAATGGCAGATATTTATCTACATCTATTTTTATTTTCGCATTTAATGATTCCAATCGATTATTAGTATCGTTCCCAAAGTTGTGTTGCACGTAATCACTAGATAGAGACCACTCTTTTCGACATTCATACCAGTTTTTATCGAAGTATTCCACGATTGACTGTGGCATTTTTTTGAGTTCTTCATACAATTGAAAATAACGTTCTTCGGTCTTTGCATGCACCAACTCCTGAAGAATCCTTTTAGCTTTGTAACAGTTTTACCTGTTCAGGTTAGCCCCTAATCAATTGGAAAATAAATTAACAAAATTAACAAACAATTATAATTATTAGGGCGCCACCAGGATTTTTAATCGCGGTTCCTGGAACCGGTCCAGAGCTGAGAAATCTTATCTTAGGTAGAGAGAGTGGAGAAAGGTTGCTGCTGAATAACAAATAATTAATTAATAATCTGATCAGTTTATTAACAATAAAATTTAACAATATCGCGACTTATAACAAGTTAACAAAATTTTCTCCCTCGCACACACAGTCAACACTTAACAATATTCTTATCCTAACACGTGCCCCTTTTGGCGTCTACACGTGAAACTTATTAACAAACCAAGCTAACTAACTAAACTTTTGATCACCCGCACAGAGACGAATCATATGCAGGGGTCGTTGACTCGGCTCACAGGAGTAACAGCCCAGTGACGAAACGTAGACCTAGATACTCCTGCAGCTTATTCACCCTTTACTACAGAACAACAGCCCAGTGACGAAACGTAGACCTAGATGTTCTGCAGCACTCTCTCATAACCCGCTCCAGCTACAGCAGTAACAGCCCAGTGACGAAACGTAGACCTAGATACTCTGCAACTCACATATAACCCACACTTGTCTCACACTCACACTACTGACTTGACTTTATTTATAAATTTCGATTATTGATAAAAATTTAATGTCAATTAAAAATTAAAATTTAGCTAATTGAAATATCCAATCATTAGAATTTTTATAAAACAATATTTTCCATTAACAATTTAACTCAAATTAACTTGAACTAACAGTCACTTCAAATTCCGATGGTAAAATCTTGGTTCGGTATTAAAATTGTCATTAGCTTAAAATTCTTTAGTGACTCATCATTACGGTCACAATAATTAGTAAATCAAATTTTGACCATCAAATAACCATGATAAAATTCTTCAATAAAATCCAAAATCAGTCAATATAAAATTAATGACGTAAATCAATTAATTATAATCTCTCTTTCCTATGACAATTTTTCTACTGAAGAATAATTAATTTCTTGGACTTAATGTCCACGCTATCAATTTTGATTTTTCGACAAATTTTAATTTAATAATTTCACGGAGTTAATCTCCAAAATCACTTAATTTATAATTAATAAATAAAATAATTCACAATATAAAATTAATTCTATAGTTAACTCCGAATATAATTTTCGATAAAATCCAATATAATTTGATAATATAAAATAAATTTAATAAGTAGTTCTAAATATAATTTTCAATAAAATTTAAGATAATCTTCTAATTTGTAAAAAATTGACAAAAGTCGAAATATTCGAATTCTTGCTAGAATATTCGCTAGCTCGGTTGTCTGTGACCTTGGGTATTGGAATTTACTGCGACAAAATTTGTACTGACGCTCGACCAAAATTCCACGAGTAAAACGCTTGACGATTATTTTTCAAACGACAAAATTAATCACTTTACTCGCGTTAATTATTATAAAAATTATAACAATATTAAGTAAATTTTTCAGATGTTAATTATTTTTATTCGATTAATTTTTAAGTTGTTAATATTTTCCCGCAAGGTCAATTGAGTGACTCTCGGGTATAAGCCCCCAGGAAAATCACTCAATCCAAACTAACAAGTATTAGTAAACCGCGGTCCACTTTTTTCCCACAGAGTAATAATTGATACCTTGACGAATAATACGATGCTCTAACTCTCTAATCGAGGGTGAAGTCCTAGTTGTAGTTGGCTTCCTTCGTCTCGTCACTACTCCGGGGATCGGTCTTTTTGGATTTCCGTGGCACTATATCTGGCGGTCACACTACTTCTCCCTTTTCCACTGCACGGCTCACCTATTTTAACCCAAAACTACCCCCTCCTATTCTCCCTTTAGGCCCGAAGATCGAGACGCGCCAGTGCTATGTCGAACAATCATCGATCTCTGGTAACTTATCGATTTAGGGTAATTTTACCCTGTTACAGCTTCATCCCTTTCTTTTGCTGTTATGTTTCTTTTTTCTATAGTGATTTCTTTATTAAAAGTTCTGAGTGTATGAAATGCACACATAATCAGATTCACTTCCAAAGTTAACAAACTGTCACGAATCACGGCTCTTTCCGTCAGATCTTTATCTGTCATAATGCACTTAATTTTTTTCCATGAAGGATGGGATGCTTCAAAACAATTCATCATCCATGTAATACTCGGTTTGTCTTCATTAACTAAAATCGATACCCCCGCAATTTAGGTACAGCCATTAGGATCTTTGACTATATATAAATAAACAGGTGCCCTAATATTTAATAATTTATATGTTGCGTCGATTCCAACGTACTCGGGATAAAATTCCATGGCTGATTTTATTTGCGGTGTAACAAAAAAAAGACCTTTGAAAATATTATCCTCAATGAGAAAATTACAATCTGCTTGATAATCGTTTATTAAAATATTTTTTACAGCTTCTAATTGATTTTTTTTTTCCCCAGTGTACTTTAAATTATAGATGTCTTTTAATAATACAACTTTTCCAGTTTGTTTTATAATTAGATCTTTAATTGCCGTTTTATTGGCTTTTAAGTTTATCAGTTCCTTAACCTTTTCTTTAACTTCTGGAGTCATCCGTCGAGTTTGAGGCAAGTGTTCATACAATTGTTTTGTCGTAAGATGATCATGATGTAAGTCCATTCTCGATATGAACAACCGTTTTCCATCATCACTCACATTAACGTGAAATGTAGCTGGACATTCCTTTTGGAAGGTACTTGACGACCTCTCTCCTCTTCCTGCTGGTTTAAAATTTTTTCCGCCATGAATGCAATTATATTTTAAAAAATAATGCTCCAAATTTTCATCAATAGGTCTTTTTACACCGTTTTTTCGACACAGTTCGATGGTCGAAGAATCTCTTGTGTAAAAAATACAATTTGAATAATTTTAATATTCCTCTATTTTTTTTTGTAATTCTTCATGTGACTTGAAACTTTCATTCAATTTTAAATTCGCATTTTCTTCATTAGCATTTTCTCCAATAGCATTTTCTTCAACAGCATTTTCATCACTATCTTCTTCAATTGTAGATTCTTCATTAATGTCATCTAAATTTAATAAATAAAAAAAATTTTTTACTTTCATTTTATTATTGATCATAAATATTTTGATTGTAAGTAGCAGACGTCTGTTATATGATTAATAAAATAATAAATACTTACCCATTTTCGTAGATAGAAATAAAAAGATATTTAATTATAAATTAATTTATATACTTATTATTACAATTGATTTTTACTTATTTACAAAACTGACATTCATTTGAATTTGTTTATCGGCATTTTCATTCAGTTTAATTTTATAAAAAAACAAAATATTTGTATGTTTATGTGTATACTATATGAAATTTGTACACAATAACGTTTTTTAATTTTATTTTATTATTTATTTACACACCCGGGTAAAAAAACTTATATATAATTATATATACTTATATGTTATTATATATTACTTATATATAATTATATATTACTTAGATATAATTATATATGTGTATATGCAATTATATATAATTGGATGCAGTATTTTTTAATAATTATATATAATCATATACAATTACATATAATTATATATGATTATATGGCTCGTTCAATTTGTTCTCTGTGAATCGAATATCACATCGTAATGAATTGTTTTCAAAGTCGGTCTAGATAGTGTAATAGGATTGAAAGCTGAGTAGCCTGTATGAAAATTAGGTGGATATGATTTCAGATGAGTTCCAGGTTGAGATGTCTGGAAGAGCTCCTTTAGAAAGCTGAATGACTGAGATGAAGGTATATTGTAATGCTAGAGTCGATTCAGGCCTATATGATAGATCCTGAACAGCCTCCCTCAAGGCTGGAGAGATGCCAGAGTCGATTCAGGCCTATATGATAGGTCCTGAACAGCCTACCTCTAGACTTGACACATGCTTTGTTGTTAGGAGATTTAAAATTGTTGAGAAGGCATGTCAGGACTCAGGGGTTCTGACAAGAGTTATTTAAAATTGACTTTTCAGTGGTTGAATCATGCATTGATTGTCAATTTGAAAGTGTGAAGATTATCGTAGAAGTCACAAGAGGAAAGAGGCAACTCGAAATTGCATCATCCATGAAAGGTCGAGTGGATAATACAATTCTGATTAGTTGATGTACTTTTATTAAGTGAAATTGACCAATTGCAGTATGTACGTACCTTTGAGTATTTTATTTAGAATAAAATACTATACCAATGACGTGTAGAGTTGAACTGATGTATCATACAGGTTGTATGGTTGAGTTTTGAATAGTTCCGATTGATGGAACCTTTTTTGTGACTGAAAATGATCTGAGACGGTGGATAGTTGTTGCCAATAATTGATAAAACCAAACGATTGAAAAAATACACTGTGTACACTTGACAGCGTGTGAATAAGTCACGACTGAAAACTGATAACTTGGAATCGACTGGCAAAATAAGTAGAAGTTTGGAGATGGGTGTCCTGAAGTTGCGTGTTCAAAAGAGTGCTGAAAACTGACTCTTACTGCAGTGTTTTTTGAACTCCAGCGTACAGAGAGTCTTTTTATTTCTTAATAAGTGGGAAAGATTAAGAGAAATATTCTTGAGAAAAACCGTTGACAAAAACTTTACATATCATAAAAAAAGGAAAGTAACAACGGAAAATATTTAAGCTGCCCTCGTGGAAATAATTCTCTGAAAAAACTCTTGAAAAGTCTTTATAACTCTGAATAAGACTTTTCGAAAGTCTTTACATCCCTAACTAAGTAAAGAAAAGACTTAATAAGTCTTCAAAACTCTGCAAAACTAAAAAAATTATTTTTTTTAGTTAGAAACTAATTACTATTACTAAACCTATTAAAAAACCTATTATTACTAAACCTATTAGAAACTAAAAACACTCAAAGATTCTAACTGTAAATTCATAAGCTAAAATATGTTAGGTATCAATTAATTCCAGCAGATGGCGTGGGGTTAGAAAATTCTTTCCTACCTGGAAAGTTGACTTAAATATTTGATAGTCCAAATTAAATACCGATTGGATTTACTCTTTGAGTAGTATCTGTTTCCAACATCATGTGCACTTCATTTGCTGTTGATGTTTTGACTTGCTCAACTATGAGTGATTCGATGCCCATCAAAGTATTTTCGTGATGAAAATATTATTTGAAAAAAATTTTTTAAAAACATGCATTAATTCTTTTTTATAGTTTTATTTTCAATTTTCTCTAATTCTGAGAAGTAATTTTTTTGAAAAGAAATATTCTCTTCTTTTCCTGTAAAACTGAATAAGTCTTATCAAGTCTTAATAACTCTTCTCTCTTAAAATGAATCAGTGGAATTTCACTGTTTCACAGTTATAAGTATACCAAGTGGTATACTTATAACTGTGAAATAAGAGCGACCGCGTGGCCGAGCGGTTTAAGTCTTAAACTGTCCGTACACCAGTCGCTCAGGCGTGGGTTCGAGCCCTGGCAGTCGCAATTTTTCTGCGATTTCCAAGGCTTGCTCCCTTGCCGACTGTATCCTGGCCAGGTTTCTGTGGTTTCCTCGGTCACTGTGCTAAGGGTGGGGCACAGGCGAATGCGGGTACAGACTGTAAGACGGCCACAGCTGCGGATAGGAGGTTAAGATGTGTAGTTCGGCACATCAAAAAAAAAA
>JZSA01003432.1:0-19409 GCA_000956155.1 Cotesia vestalis | reverse complement strand
CAGCTTCAAACGACCCTTTGAACTATTTTTTTTGATTACCTTAATAAATTTCTAAGTCTTTGGGGTGGCTTAAGAGGTAGTTCCGTCGGAGTCGTTGTCTTAATTAATAGTTGTAGTCTGAAGAAGTGTAGGGAGTGTGTTTGAAGAAAATCCCAGCTTCGAACGACCTTTTGAACCGTTTCTTTTGATTTTTTTAATAAATTTTTAAGTCTTTGGGGTGGCTTATGGGGTAGTTTTGGCCGAGTTATTGTCTTGATTATTCCTTAATCTTTTGTGGGGATGGATATTAATTATTTTAAAGAAATCCCAGCTCCAAACGACCCTTTGAACTATTTTTTTTTGAATTTTTTAATAAATTTTTAAGTCTTTGGGGTGGCTTAAGGGGTAGTTTTGGCGAAGTTATTGTCTTGATTATTTTTTAATCTTCTCTGGGGATGGATATTAAGTATTTTGAAGGAAGAGTTTTTGTCTTGATTATTTTTTGTAGTCTGTAAGGGTGTAAGAGGAGTGTTTAAATAAGATCGCAGCTACAAACGACCCTTTGAACTATTTATTTTGAATTTTTTAATAAATTTTTAAGTCTTTGGGGTGGCTTAAGGGATAGTTTCAGCCAAGTTATTGTCTTAACTATTTCTTGCAATATGGGGAGGTTTGAAAGAAGTGTTTAAAAAAAATCACAACTTCAAACGACCCTTTGAACTATTTTTTTTCAATTTTTTAATAAATTTTTAAGTATTTATGGTGGCTTAAGGGGTAGTTCCGGCAGAGTTACTGTCACGATCATTCTTTATATCCTGAAGGGATGCGGAATTAGTATTTTAACAAAATCCCAGCTTCAAACGACCCTTTGAACTATTTTTTTTGAATTTTTTAATAAATTTTTAAGTCATTACGGTGGCTTAAGGGGTAGTTTTAGCTGATTTATTATCTTGATTATTTTTTCAATTTCTGGGAGGTTTGAGAAAAGTGTTAAAAAAAAATTGCAGCTTCAAACGACCGTTTGAACTTTTTATTTTGAATTTCTGATAAATTTTTAAGTCTTTAGGGTGGCTTAAGGGGTAGTTTTGGAAGAGTTTTTGTCTTGATTATTTTTTGTAGTCTGTAAGGGTGTAAGAGGAGTGTTTAAATAAGATCGCAGCTACAAACGACCCTTTGAACTATTCATTTTGAATTTTTTAATAAATTTTTAAGTCTTTGGGGTGGCTTAAGGGATAGTTTCAGCTAAGTAATTGTCTTGATCATTTTTTGCATTATGTGGAGGTTTGAAAGAAGTGTTTAAAAAAAATCACAGCTTCAAACGACCCTTTGAACTATTTTTTTTGAATTTTTTAATAAATTTTTAAGTCATTACGGTGGCTTAAGGGGTAGTTTTAGCTGATTTATTATCTTGATTATTTTTTCAATTTCTGGGAGGTTTGAGAAAAGTGTTAAAAAAAAATTGCAGCTTCAAACGACCGTTTGAACTTTTTATTTTGAATTTCTGATAAATTTTTAAGTCTTTAGGGTGGCTTAAGGGGTAGTTTTGGAAGAGTTTTTGTCTTGATTATTTTTTGTAGTCTGTAAGGGTGTAAGAGGAGTGTTTAAATAAGATCGCAGCTACAAACGACCCTTTGAACTATTCATTTTGAATTTTTTAATAAATTTTTAAGTCATTACGGTGGCTTAAGGGGTAGTTTTAGCTGATTTATTATCTTGATTATTTTTTCAATTTCTGGGAGGTTTGAGAAAAGTGTTAAAAAAAAATTGCAGCTTCAAACGACCGTTTGAACTTTTTATTTTGAATTTCTGATAAATTTTTAGGTCTTTAGGGTAGCTTAAGGGGTATTTTCGTAGGAATAATTGTCTTGAGTATTCTTTAATCTCCTGTGGGGATAAATATCGAGTATTTAAAAAAAATCCCAGCTCCAACCGACCCTTCGAACTATTTTTTTTGAATTTATTAACAAATTTTTAAGTCTTTAGGGTGGCTAAAGGGGTAGTTCCGGCCGAGTTATTGTCTAAGTCTTTGGGGTGGCTTAAGGGATAGTTTCAGCTAAGTAATTGTCTTGATCATTTTTTGCATTATGTGGAGGTTTGAAAGAAGTGTTTAAAAAAAATCACAGCTTCAAACGACCCTTTGAACTATTTTTTTTGAATTTTTTAATAAATTTTTAAGTCATTACGGTGGCTTAAGGGGTAGTTTTAGCTGATTTATTATCTTGATTATTTTTTCAATTTCTGGGAGGTTTGAGAAAAGTGTTAAAAAAAAATTGCAGCTTCAAACGACCGTTTGAACTTTTTATTTTGAATTTCTGATAAATTTTTAAGTCTTTAGGGTGGCTTAAGGGGTAGTTTTGGAAGAGTTTTTGTCTTGATTATTTTTTGTAGTCTGTAAGGGTGTAAGAGGAGTGTTTAAATAAGATCGCAGCTACAAACGACCCTTTGAACTATTCATTTTGAATTTTTTAATAAATTTTTAAGTCTTTGGGGTGGCTTAAGGGATAGTTTCAGCTAAGTAATTGTCTTGATCATTTTTTGCATTATGTGGAGGTTTGAAAGAAGTGTTTAAAAAAAATCACAGCTTCAAACGACCCTTTGAACTATTTTTTTTGAATTTTTTAATAAATTTTTAAGTCATTACGGTGGCTTAAGGGGTAGTTTTAGCTGATTTATTATCTTGATTATTTTTTCAATTTCTGGGAGGTTTGAGAAAAGTGTTAAAAAAAAATTGCAGCTTCAAACGACCGTTTGAACTTTTTATTTTGAATTTCTGATAAATTTTTAAGTCTTTAGGGTGGCTTAAGGGGTAGTTTTGGAAGAGTTTTTGTCTTGATTATTTTTTGTAGTCTGTAAGGGTGTAAGAGGAGTGTTTAAATAAGATCGCAGCTACAAACGACCCTTTGAACTATTCATTTTGAATTTTTTAATAAATTTTTAAGTCTTTGGGGTGGCTTAAGGGATAGTTTCAGCTAAGTAATTGTCTTGATCATTTTTTGCATTATGTGGAGGTTTGAAAGAAGTGTTTAAAAAAAATCACAGCTTCAAACGACCCTTTGAACTATTTTTTTTGAATTTTTTAATAAATTTTTAAGTCATTACGGTGGCTTAAGGGGTAGTTTTAGCTGATTTATTATCTTGATTATTTTTTCAATTTCTGGGAGGTTTGAGAAAAGTGTTAAAAAAAAATTGCAGCTTCAAACGACCGTTTGAACTTTTTATTTTGAATTTCTGATAAATTTTTAAGTCTTTAGGGTGGCTTAAGGGGTAGTTTTGGAAGAGTTTTTGTCTTGATTATTTTTTGTAGTCTGTAAGGGTGTAAGAGGAGTGTTTAAATAAGATCGCAGCTACAAACGACCCTTTGAACTATTCATTTTGAATTTTTTAATAAATTTTTAAGTCTTTGGGGTGGCTTAAGGGATAGTTTCAGCTAAGTAATTGTCTTGATCATTTTTTGCATTATGTGGAGGTTTGAAAGAAGTGTTTAAAAAAAATCACAGCTTCAAACGACCCTTTGAACTATTTTTTTTGAATTTTTTAATAAATTTTTAAGTCATTACGGTGGCTTAAGGGGTAGTTTTAGCTGATTTATTATCTTGATTATTTTTTCAATTTCTGGGAGGTTTGAGAAAAGTGTTAAAAAAAAATTGCAGCTTCAAACGACCGTTTGAACTTTTTATTTTGAATTTCTGATAAATTTTTAAGTCTTTAGGGTGGCTTAAGGGGTAGTTTTGGAAGAGTTTTTGTCTTGATTATTTTTTGTAGTCTGTAAGGGTGTAAGAGGAGTGTTTAAATAAGATCGCAGCTACAAACGACCCTTTGAACTATTCATTTTGAATTTTTTAATAAATTTTTAAGTCATTACGGTGGCTTAAGGGGTAGTTTTAGCTGATTTATTATCTTGATTATTTTTTCAATTTCTGGGAGGTTTGAGAAAAGTGTTAAAAAAAAATTGCAGCTTCAAACGACCGTTTGAACTTTTTATTTTGAATTTCTGATAAATTTTTAAGTCTTTAGGGTGGCTTAAGGGGTAGTTTTGGAAGAGTTTTTGTCTTGATTATTTTTTGTAGTCTGTAAGGGTGTAAGAGGAGTGTTTAAATAAGATCGCAGCTACAAACGACCCTTTGAACTATTCATTTTGAATTTTTTAATAAATTTTTAAGTCTTTGGGGTGGCTTAAGGGATAGTTTCAGCTAAGTAATTGTCTTGATCATTTTTTGCATTATGTGGAGGTTTGAAAGAAGTGTTTAAAAAAAATCGCAACTTCAAACGACCCTTTGAACTTTTTTTTTAGAATTTTTTAATAAGTTCTTAGGTCTTTAGGGTAGCTTAAGGGGTATTTTCGTAGGAATAATTGTCTTGAGTATTCTTTAATCTCCTGTGGGGATAAATATCGAGTATTTAAAAAAAATCCCAGCTCCAACCGACCCTTCGAACTATTTTTTTTGAATTTATTAACAAATTTTTAAGTCTTTAGGGTGGCTAAAGGGGTAGTTCCGGCCGAGTTATTGTCTTAATGACTTGTCGTAGTCTATAAGGGTGTGGAAGAAGTGTTTGAAAAAAATCGCAGCTTTAAACGACCCTTTGAACTATTTTTTTAGAATTTTTCAATTAATTTTTAAGTCTTTGAAGTGGCTTAAGGGGTAGTTCCGTATAAGTTATTGAAGTGATTATTTTTTGAATTCTGTGGAGGTGTGAGAGGAGTGTTTAAAAAAAATCCCAGCTTCAAACTACCCTTTGAACTATTTTCTTTGATTTTTTTAATTAATTTTTAAGTCTTTGGGGTGGTTTAAGGGGTAGTTTCGGCGGAGTTATCAGCTTTATTATTTTTTGTCGTCTGTGGGGGTGTGAGAGGAGCGTTTAAAAAAATGGCAGCTTCAAACGACACTTTGAACTTTTTATTTTGAATTTTTAATAAATTTTTTTGTCTTTATGGTGGTTTAAGGGTTAGTTCCGCTGGGGTTACTGTCTCAATTATTTATTATATTTTGTAGGGATGTGAAATCAGTATTTTTACAAAATCCCAGCTCGAAACGACCCTTTAAACTATTTTTTTTAATTTTTTTAATAAATTTTTAAGTCTTTAGGGTGGCTTAAGGGGTATTTTCGTCGGAATTATTGTCTTGAGTATTCTTTAATCTCCTGTGGGGATGAATATCGAGTATTTTAAAAAAATCCCAGCTCCAATCGACCCTTCGAACTATTTTTTTTGAATTTATTAACAAATCTTTAAGTCTTTAGTGTGGCTGAAGGGGTAGTTCCGGCCGAGTTATTGTCTAAATAACTTGCCGTAGTCCATAGGGGTGTGGAAGAAGTGTTTGAAAAAAATCACAGCTTCAAACGACGCTTTGAACTATTTTTTTAGAATTTTCCAATTAATTTTTAAGTCTTTGAAGTGGCTTAAGGGGTAGTTCCGTATAAGTTATTGAAGTGATTATTTTCCGAATTCTGTGAAAGTTTAAGGGGAGTGTTTGAAATAAATCGCAGCTCCAAACGACCCTTTGAACTATTTTTTTTGAATTTTTTAATAAATTTTTAAGTCTTTGGGGTGGCTTTAGGGGTAGTTTTAGCGGAGTTATTGTCTTGATTATTTTTTGTAGTCTGTGGGGGTGTGAGAGGAGTGTTTAAAAAAAATCGCAGCTTCAAACGACCCTTTGAACTATTTTTTTTTAATTTTTTAACAATTTTTACAAGTCTTTAGTGTGGCTCGAGAGGTAGTTCCGGCGGAGTTATTGACTTGATCATTCTTTGTAGTCTCTGTAGGTGTGAAAGGAGTGTATTAAGAAAAATCCCAGCTTCAAACGACCCTTTGAACTATTTTTTATGAAGTTTTTAATTAATTTTCAAGTCTTTAAAGTGGCTCAAGGGGTAGTTCCCGCGAAGTTATTGACGTGATTATTTTTCAAATTCTGTGGTAGTATGAGGGAAGTGTTTGAAAAAATCCCAGCTCCAAGCGATCCTTTAAACTATTTTTTTTGAATTTTTTAATAAATTTTTAAGTCTTTGGGATAACTTAAGGGGTAATTCCGGCGGAGTTATTGTCTTGATTATTCTTTATATTTTGTGGGGATGTAAAATAAGTATTTTAGAAAATCTCAGCTTCAAACGACCCTTTAAACTATGTTTTTTCAATTTTTTGATAAATTTTTAAGTATTTGTGGTAGCTTAAGTGGAAGTTCCGGCAGAGTTATCGGCTTGATTATTTCTTGTAGTCTGTAGGAGTGTAGAAGGAGTGTTCAGAAAAAATCCCAGCTTTAAACGACCCTTTGAACTAGTTTTTTTGAATTCATTTTCGAATTCTTAAGTCTTTAGGGTGCCTTAAGAGGTAGTTCTGGCGGAGTTATTGTCTCGATCATTTTTTGCATTTTGTGGAGGTGTGAAAGGAGTGTCTTAAAAAAAATCCCAACTTCAAACGACCCTTTAAACTATTTTTTTTGAATTTTTCAATGAATTTTTAAGCCTTTATGGTGGCTCAAGGGGTAGTTCCGCCAGAGTTACCGTCTCGTTCATTCTTTATATTTTGTGGGGATGCAAAATAAGTATTTTAAAAAAATTCCAGCTTTAAAGGACCCTTTGAACTATTTTTTTTGAATTTATGAACAAATTTTTGAGTCTTTAGGGTGGCTCAAGGGGTAGTTCCGGAGGAGTTATTGTCTTGATTATTTTTTATAGTCTGTGTAGGTAAAGAAATAGTTTCCTAAAAATACTTCCAGCTTCAAACGATCCTTTGATCTATTTTTTTTGAATTTTTTGATAAATTTTTAAGTCTTTGGGCTGGCATAAGGGTAGTTTCAGCTGAGTTATTGTCTTGATTTTTTTTTGCATTTTGTAGAGGTTTGAAAGAAGTGTTGAAAAAAATCGCAGCTTCAATCGACCTTTGAACTATTTTTTTAAAATTTTTTTTCAAATTTTTAAGTTTTTGGGGTAGCTTAAGGGGTAGTTCTGGAGGAGTTATCGGCTTGATTATTTCTGAGTAGTCTGTAGAGGTGTAAAAGTAGTGTCTTAATAAAATCGCAGCTTCAAACGACCCTTTGAACTATTTTTTTTAATAAATTCTTAAGTCTTTGGGGTAGCTTAAGGGTTAGTTCCGGCTGAGTTACTGTCTTAATCATTTATTATATTCTGTAGGGATGTAAAATCAGTATTTTAAAAAAATCCCAGCTCAAAACGACCCTTTAAACTATTTTTTTTGATTTTTTTAATAAATTTTTAAGTCTTTAGGGTGGCTTAAGGGGTAGTTTCGGAAGAGTTATTGTTTTGATTATTTTTTAATCTCCTGTGGGGATAAATATCAAGTATTTTGAAAACATCCCAGCTTCAAACGACCCTTTGAACTATTTTTTTTGAATTTGTTAATAAATTTGTAAGTATTTAGGGTGGCTCAAGGGGTAGTTCCGGCAGAGTTATTGTCTTGATTATTCTTTGTAGTCTGTGTAGGTGTGTGAGGAGTGTCTTCAAAAAAATCCCTGCTTCAAACGACCGTTTGAATTATTTTTTATGAATTTTTTTAAAAATCTTTAAGTCTTTGGTGTGGCTCAAGGTGTAGTTCCGGCGGAGTTATTGTCTCAATTATTTTTCGTAGTCTGAAGGGTCGTAAGAAGAGTGTTTGAAAAAAATCGCAGCTTTAAACGACCCTTGGAACTATTTTTTTTGAATTTGTTAATTAATTTTTAAGGCTTTGAAGTGGCTTAAGGGGTAGTTCCGGCGGATCTATTGTCTTGATTATTCTTTATATTCTGTAAGGATGTGAAATAAGTGTTTTAGAAGATCTCAGCTTCAAACGACCCTTTAAGCTATGTTTTTTCAATTTTATGATAAATTTTTAAGTTTTTGAGGTAGCTTAAGGGGAAGTTCCGGCAGAGTTATTGGCTTAATTATTTCTTGTAGTCTGTGGGGGTGTAAAAGAAATGTTAAGAAAGAATCCCAGCTTCAAACGACCCATTGAACTAGTTTTTTTGAATTTATTTTCGAATTCTTAAGTCTTTAGGGTGCCTTAAGAGGTAGTTCTGGCGGAGTTATTGTCTCGATCATTTTATGCATTTTGTGAAGGTGTAAAAGGAGTGTCTTAAAAAAAATCCCAACTTCAAACGACTCTTTGAACTATTTTTTATGAATTTTTGACTAAATTTTCTAGTCTATGGGGTGGCTCAAGGGGTAGTTCCCGCGAAGTTATTTTCTTGATTATTTTTCAAATTCTGTGGTAGTATGAGGGAAGTGTTTGAAAAAATCCCAGCTCCAAGCGATCCTTGAAACTATTTTTTTTGAATTTTTTAATAAATTTTTAAGTCTTTCGGGTTTCTCAAGGGGTAATTCCGGCGGAGTTATTGTCTTGATTATTCTTTATATTCTGTGGGGATGTAAAATAAGTATTTTAGAAAATCTTAGCTTCAAACGACCCTTTAAACTATGTTTTTTCAATTTTTTGATAAATTTTTAAGTCTTTGGGGTAGCTTAAGTGGAAGTTCCGGCAGAGTTATCAGCTTGATTATTTCGTGTAGTCTGTAGGGGTGTAGAAGGAGTGTTTAGAAAAAATCCCAGCTTCAAACGACCCTTTGAACTAGTTTTTTTGAATTTGTTTTCGAATTCTTAAGTCTTTAGGGTGCCTTAAGAGGTAGTTCTGGCGGAGTTATTGTCTCGATCATTTTTTGCATTTTGTGGAGGTGTGAAAGGAGTGTCGTAAAAAATATCTCAGCTTCAAACGACCCTTTGAACTTTTTATTTAGAATTTTTAATAAATTTTTAAGTCTTTATAGTAGCTTAAGGGTTAGTTCCGGCGAAGTTACCGTTTCAATTATTCATTATTTTTTGCAGAGATGTAAAATCAGTATTTTAAAAAAATCGCAGCTTCAAACGTCACTTTGAACTATTTTTTCTGATTTTTTTAATAGATTTTTGAGTCTTTGGAGTGGCTTAAGGGGTACTTTCGGCAGATTTATTGTGTTCATTATTCCTTAATCTTCTGTGGGGAAGAATATTAAATATTTTAAAATTATCCCAGCTTCAAAAGACCCTTTAAACTATTTTTTTTGAATTTTTTAATGAATTTTTAAGTCTTTATGGTGGCTCAAGGGGTAGTTCCGGCAGAGTTACCGTCTTGATCATTCTTCATATCCTGTGGGGATGCAAAATAACTATTTTAAAAAAATCCCAGCTTTAAAGGACCCTTTGAACTATTTTTTTTGAATTTATGAACAAATTTTTGAGTCTTTAGGGTGGCTCAAGTGGTAGTTCTGGAGGAGTTGTTGTCTTGATTATTCTTTATAGTCTGTGTAGGTAAAGACAGAGTTTCTTAAAAATACTCCCAGCTTCAAACGATCCTTTGAGCTATTTTTTTTGAATTTTTTGATAAATTTTTAAGTCTTTGGGCTGGCTTAAGGGTAGTTTCAGCTGAGTTATTGTCTTGATTACTTTTTGCATTCTGTAGAGGAAAGTATTTGGGTTGGCTTAAGGGGTAGTTTCGGCGTTTTGATTATTTTTCAATCTTCTGTGGGGATAAATATCGAGTATTTTGGAAAAATCCCAGCTTCAAACGACCCTTTGAACTATTATCGTTGAATTTTTTAACAAAGTCTTAAGGCTTTGGGCTGGCTTAAGGGGTAGTCCCGGCGGAGTTATTGTCTTGATGATTCTTTGTAGTCTGTAAGGGTCTGAGAGGAGTGTTTCAAAAAAATCGCACCTTCGAACTATCCTTTGAGCTATTTTTTTGAATTTTTTAATAAATGTTTAAGTATTGAGGGTGGCTCAAGGGGAAGTTCCGGCAGAGTTATTGTCTTGATTATTCTTTGTAGTCTGTGTAGGTGTGTGAGGAGTGTCTTCAAAAAAATCCCAGCTAAAAACGACCCTTTGAATTATTTTTTATGAATTTTTTAAGAAATTTTTAAGTCTTTGAAGTGGCTTAAGGGGTAGTTCCGGCGGAGTTATTGTCTTGATTATTCTTTATATTCTGTAAGGATGTGAAATAAGTGTTTTAAAAGATCTCAGCTTCAAACGACCCTTTAAACTATGTTTTTTCAATTTTTTTTGAATTTTTTGATAAATTTTTAAGTCTTTGGGCTGGCTTAAGGGTAGTTTCAGCTGAGTTATTGTCTTGATTACTTTTTGCATTCTGTAGAGGTTTGAAAGAAGTGTTGAAAAAAATCGCAGCTTCAATCGACCCTTTGAACTATTTTTTTAGAATTTTTTTTCAAATTTTTGAGTCTTTGGGGTGGCTTAAGGGGTAGTTCTGTAGGGGTTTTTGTATTGATTATTTGTTGCAGTCTGTGGGGGTGTGAGAGTAGTGTTTGAATAAAGTCGCAGCTTTAAACGACCGTTTGAACTATTTTTTTTCAATTTTCTAATAAATTTTTAAGTTTTTAGGAAGGCTTAAGGGGTAGTTCTGGAGGAGTTATCGGCTTGATTATTTCTAAGTAGTCTGTGGAGGTGTTAAAGTAATGTCTTAATAAAATCGCAGCTTCAAACGACCCTTTGAACTATTTTTTTTGAATTTAATATATTAATATTCCAATCATCGGAAAATGGAATTTATCGAAGCAAGAGTCTCCATTATTGATAGTCCAATGAAATTTATAAGATTCTTTTTAAGAATTATAAATCTCATCTGTCGAAATTTTCGATGTCGGAATAAAATTTCCGACATCTAGTTTGTCCTCTGAAATACTGAGAATTAAATTATTTAACATTTATCAAAAATTAAATTTATCGTGCCCAGAGTTTTAATTCTATATATTTCTATGAATTTTATGAGAGTATTCCTAAAAATAATAAATCTCATCTGTCAAAATTTGCGATATCAGAATGAAATTTCCGATCCTCGATTTCGACATCGAGTTTTTGCTTCGATGTACTGAGAATTAATTAATTTTCCATTCATTAAAAAATTTAATTAATTGTGCCCAGAGTCTTGATTATTTATATTTTTGTGGAATTTATTAGATTTTTTTCAAAAATTGTGATTTCCACATGTTGAAATTTGCGATGTGTGAATATAATTTACAACTTATAATTATGTAACGTTCCTAATAAAAGTGACTTTTGTTGTTTATATGATGAGATCATCGTAAAGAGTACTCAGTTATCACTATAGTTTCATAAATAATAAGTGCATCTAAATTCAAATTTCGACATCGGAATCGCGCACATTCCGACTAGTCGGAGGCGTCTACCAGGGATAGGGTACTGGTTGAAATTTTGGATTGCAAATCTACATTTGAGTTAACCTTATTCGGGAAAATTTCTGTTGTAAGCATGTTTGTTTCATCTGATATATTATTGACATAATTGTCATTTGCGAGCGTGAAATTTTTAATTTTTAATTTCGACTAATGATCATCTTCAATTATCTTATCATCAGTTTGACCACTTACAGTGATAAAACTTGTAGGTTGTGATAGCTGAACCCCAGAAATTGAAGTAATTGATTTATCTAGAGGACAATAAGCTGCGATAACATCAATTTTGATTCCTTGATCATCATTATCATTCGTAGTTTTACATTCTAAATTATTAGCTGAGACATGTACGTCAGAGTTAAAAATTTGGTTCTGTGAAGGATGGTTATTTGATAAGTTCGTCTCAATGAAATTAGAAGAACTGTGACTGTAATTATGATCACTAAGTACAACTTGAGATCTTATGTCACCATGATTTGATAGCTTGAGGGTGGAAACAGATTAGCAAATTATTTCATCGCAGCTCTTAACTTCAATAGGCATATTTCCCATATTTTCGCCATATTTTGCCCATATTTTTTCCACATTTTAACCATATTTCGTCCATATATTTGCCCATATTTTTTCCATATTTTCGCCATATTTTGCCTATTTTTTTTTCCATATTTTTTCCATATTTTTGCAATATTTTGCCTATATTTTTTCCATATTTCGCTCATATTTCTTTGGTATTTTGCCCATATTTTTTCCATATTTTGCCGATATTTTAGCCCATATTTTGCCCATATTTTCGCCATATTTTGGGCATACTTTTTATATTTTTTCCATATGTTACCCATATTTTTTCCATATTTTCGCCATATTTTTTCCACATTTTGCCCATATTTTCGCCATATTTTCGCTATATTTTCGCCATATTTTGCCCATATTTTTTCGATATTTATGCCCATATTTTTTCCATATTTTTGCAATATTATGCCCATATTTTTTTCATATTTCGCTCATATTTCGTTCGTATTTTGCCTATATTTTTTCCATATTTTTGCCCATATTTTGCACATATTTTCGCCATATTTTGCCCATATTTTCGCCATATTTTTGCCATACTTTTCCCATATTTTCGCCATCTTATGCCCATACTTTTTCCATATTTTGCCGATATTTTTGCCCATATTTTGCGCATATTTTCGCCATATTTTGCGCATGTTTTTAATATTTTTTCCATATGTTACGCATATTTTCGCCATATTTTTTTCATATTTTTGCCCGTATTTCGCCCATGTTTTTTCCACATTTTTTCCATATTTTTTTCATATTTTTGCCCATATTTTTTCCATATTTTTGCAATATTTTGCTCATATTTTTTGTATATTTCGCTCATATTTCTTTCGTATTTTGCCCATATTTTTGCCCATATTTTGCTCATATTTTCGACATATTTTGCCCATATTTTCGCCATATTTTATATTTTCGACATATTTTGCCCATATTTTCGCCATCTTATGCCCATATTTTCGCTATCTTATGCCCATATTTTTTCCATATTTTGCCGATATTTTTTCCCTTATTTTCGCCATATTTTGCGCATATTTTTTATATTCATTCCATATGTTACCTATATTTTTTCCATATTTTCGCCATATTTTTTCCATATTTTGACCATATTTCTTCCATATTTGTGCCCATATTTTGCCGATGATTTTCCATATTTTTTTCGTATTTTTTATATTTTGTTGCCCATGTTTTTTCCACATTTTTCCGTATTGTTTTCATATTTTGCCCATATTTTTTTTTCATGTTTTTTCCATATTTTTTCTACGTTTTTTCCACATTTTGCCAATATTTTCGCCATATTTTCGCCATATTTTGACCATATTTTTTCCATATTTTTTCCATATTTTTGCCTATATTTTTTCCACATTTTGCCCATATTTTGGCTATATTTTTTTCATATTTTGACCATATCGTTCCATATTTTGCCCATATTTTTTCCATATTTTGCCGATATTTTTTCCCTTATTTTCGCCATATTTTGCGCATATTTTTTATATTCATTCCATATGTTACCTATATTTTTTCCATATTTTCGCCATATTTTTTCCATATTTTGACCATATTTCTTCCATATTTGTGCCCATATTTTGCCGATGATTTTCCATATTTTTTTCGTATTTTTTATATTTTGTTGCCCATGTTTTTTCCACATTTTTCCGTATTGTTTTCATATTTTGCCCATATTTTTTTTTCATGTTTTTTCCATATTTTTTCTACGTTTTTTCCACATTTTGCCAATATTTTCGCCATATTTTCGCCATATTTTGACCATATTTTTTCCATATTTTTTCCATATTTTTGCCTATATTTTTTCCACATTTTGCCCATATTTTGGCTATATTTTTTTCATATTTTGACCATATCGTTCCATATTTTGCCCATATTTTTTCCATATTTTGCCCACATTTTTTTTTCATCTTTTTTCCATATATTGCCAATATTTTTTCCATATTTTCGTCATATTTTTTCATATTTTGCCCATATTTTTTCAATATTTTGCCCATATTTTGCCTCTATTTCGACTATGTTTTTTCCATATTTTTTCCATATTTTTGCTCATAATTTTAATACATTTTGCCTATATTTTGTCTGTATTTTGACCATATTTTTTCCATATTTTGCCCATATTTTGCCTATATTTATTCCACATTTTGCCTATATTTTGACTTTATTTTTTCCATATTTTGACCATATTGTTTCCATATTTTTTCCATATTTTGCCCATATTTTTTTTCCATATTTTGCCCATATTTTTGCCCATATTTTGCCCATATCTTTGCCATATTTTGCCTATATTTTCGCCATTTTTTCGTCATATTTTGCACATATTTACGCCATATTTTTTCCATAATTTGACCATATTTTTTCCATATTTTCTCCAAATTTTTTCCATATTTTTTCCATATTTTTTTCCATATTTTTCCATATTTTGCCCATCTTTTTACCATATTTTTTTCCATAGTTTGCCCATATATTTTTCATATTTTGACCATATTTTTGCCTATATTTTGCCCATGTTTTCTCTATATTTTTTTTGTATTTTTACCATATTTTTTCTATATTCTGCCCATATTTTTTCTATATTTTTTCCTCATTTTTTCCATATTTTGTTCATATTTTGCCCATGTTTTTTCCATATTTTGCCCATATTTTTTCCACATTTTTTCCATATTTTTTTTATATTTTGCCCATATTTTTTTTCCATATTTTGCCCATATTTTCTCCACATTTTGCCCAAATTTTCGCCATATTTTTTCCATATTTTTTTCATATTTTTACCCATGTTTCTTCCATATTTTTGCTCATATTTTTTTCATATGTTTCCTATATTTTTTCCACATTCTGCCCATATTTTGCCTATATTTTTTTCATATTTTTGCCCATATTTTGCCCATGTTTTTTCCACATTTTTTTCATATTTTTTCAATATTTTGCCCATAGTTTTTTTATATTTCGCTCATATTTCTTTCGTATTTTGCCCATATTTTTTCCATATTTTTGCCCATATTTTGCCCATATTTTCGCCATCTTATGCCCATATTTTTTCCATATGTTACCCATATTTTTTCCATATTTTTCTAGCCTGTTATTGTTGTAAACCACTGCACAGCCCGTCCTTCCCTCTTTAACAGACCCATCTGTATACAAGGAAGTATAATCCTGGTATTTCTCTGCGATCGCCAAGAAGCGGCTACGAAAGGTTCGTTCAGTCGTGATACTCCTTTGCATTTCTGACAGTTCTAGATCGATTGGCATGGTAAATTTAACCCAAGGAGGTATAGCAGATTGCTTTCTAGGTATAACTTTAGGGGTTGAGATGTTGAACTTGTCTATTTCACTCTTAAATCTGACCCTGGGAGGTCTAAGTGTCTTAGTTTTGATACTGTACTCCAAGTCAGTGACCGGTTTTCTAACTGTGTGTTCGAAGGCGGGGTCATCCGTGTGGGCTTGAGCTCTGATCATGGTGTTTAGTAGGATTTCTTTTCGTCTTAGATGTAGTGGCATTTCTTCTGTTTCGGCTAAAATGCTATAGATCGGGCTGGTTCTGTAGGCTCCAACACTTAGCCTAAGAGCTAGATTATGGATGCTATCGAGTTCTTTGAGTCGGTACGCTGCAGCAGTATCGTAGAGAGAGGCTTTGTAGTCTATTTTTGACCGTATCAACGCTCGGTAGGCTAAGAGCAGTGATTGCTTATCAGCTCCCCATTGAGTTGAGGGAATGACCTTTAGTAGATTTATTCTTTTCTGACATTCGGAGACCAGTTTCTTAATGTGTACTTTCCAGGTTAGTTTTTCGTCAATATATAGTCCTAATAGTTTGATATGGTTTACCTGTTTAATGTCTTTGTCATCCAATCGTAACGAGATGTCCTTTTTCTTGTATCCTCTTCCGAAAGTAATGGCTTCTGATTTGGATCTTGAGAATTTGAAGCCGCTTTCTTCTGACCATATTTGGAGGGAATCAAGGGTCTTTTGCATCAAGTGCGCAGTGAGTTTTAAGTTTTTGCCGGTGCACGAAACAGTAAGGTCGTCAGCGAAAAGTCTACCTTTGACAGGATTGGGGATGTAGTCGAATACATCGTTGATATCTACTAGGAATAGAATTACACTCAGGACTGCTCCCTGGCGAAACCCATTTTCAATGGTAGTGGTGTCGGAATAGGTCTGGTTCACTCGTACTTGGATCTTCCTGTCCGATAGAAAGTTCTTTATGAAGGCCAGCATATTCCCTCTGATGTTTTTCTTTTTTTCCAGTATACGTAGAAGTCTGAAAATCCATGCCATCTCATATGCTTTTTCGATATCTAAGGCTACAGTAATTTGGAATTGGTTATCAATGAGGGCGTCACATATCTTGGTGACGAAGTTGGATAAGTGGTCTTGGGTCGATCGGAATTGCCTGAAACCATATTGCCAAGGAGATATGTAGTTGTTGGTTTCTAAATACCATCTGAGTCTTTTTGAGACTATTTTTTCCATCAGTTTACAGATGTTACACGTTAGAGCTATAGGTCTATAGTTTTTGGGATTGCTAGGAATTTTATAAGGTTTTAAGATTGGGACTATTATGGCTTCTTTCCATTTTTTGGGAAACTGTTGTCTTATCCAAATCAGATTGAATAAATCTAGCAGGTAGCAGAGTCCTTTGGCCGATAAGTTTTTGATTAGGATGTTTGGAATCCCGTCTGGGCCTGGGCTGGAATTTTGGAGTTTTGTTAGTTCTCTCGTTAGCTCGTGCATCGAGAGTTCACTATTGATAGAGTGTCTATTGTCTTGAGTATCAAACTGGGGGTTGGATTCTTCGCCATTCTTGAATTCCAAAAACTTTTGGTCATAGTTTGAAGAGCTTGAGTTTTCGGCAAAGGAGGTGACTAGGATGTCTGCCGTTTCTTTGGGGTTGGCCGTGAATTTTCCATCATTCTTTTCCAAAACTATAGTGCTAGACTTACGTTTTTTTCCTGTATTTAGGCACTGAATTTTGTTCCAGACTTCCGTGGTAGACGTTTGGATGTTTATTGAGGAAACAAAGTTCCTCCATGAGTTGCGTCGACTATCTTTTAGAGTTCGTCTGGCTAAAGCCCTCTTTTTCATGAATTCTATTTTTAATTGTAGGCCCTGGTCAGTATAAGCGTACTTCTTATATAGTCGGAAGGCTTTATTTTGTTCCTGAGTTGCTTTTTTGCAGTCTTCGTTCCACCAGTAAAGCTGTTTCCTTTTGCCTGTGCCGTAAAACTTAGGAATTGATGAATTGGCTGCTTCTAGGATTAGAGATGAGAACTCTGCGGTGATGTCATCGATAGAGGTTTCGACTCTGGGGTTCAGATCAGGAATTCTTTCCATCAGTTCGTCAACTTTAGATTGGTATAGAGCCCAATCTGCTTTTTTGAAGATGAATTTTTCTGTGTACTGGGGAGGGAGACAGTCTTCAGGAGACAGAAGTCTGTTAATTATTGGAAAGTAATCACTCTCAAATGTATGTTCATGAGTGTACCATCTAAGAGCTGGGGCTAGTGATTGATCTGCTATGGTTAGATCAATGCAGCTGGTTCGGCCGCTTCGTGTACAGAAATGAGTTGGATTTCCCATGTTAAGTAGGATTAGGTCTTCATTATTGTCCAGCCAGTTTGCTATTAGCTTTCCTCTGTGGTCCTGACGTTCTGATCCCCAGTATTCATGATGGCTGTTGAAATCGCCCAGGAGAATATATGGTTTTGGTAGCTGGTTAGTGACTCTAGTAAGTTTTTCTATGTTTAAATTATTACTATTAGGTAGATAGACATTACAGATAGTGATTTTATCTGGGTAATTTATTCTGATGGCTACTAATTCTATATAAGTTGTAATCTGAATTTCTTCCGGAAGTGCTTTGGGTTTTGCATAGATTGCGACTCCTCCGCTGGCTCTACCTGATCCTACTCTTTTTTTGTGGAAGTTTAAATATCCTTTTAAGTTAGCATCTTGATTTTTTTTTTACATTGGTTTCTTGTAGACAAATGCACAGTGGGTTTTGTTGGTGAATCAGAAGATTTAGTTGTTCAGTTTTGTTGTATAATCCGTTGATGTTCCACTGAAGTATGTCCATTTTAATTGCTTTTGTCTATACTAGGATGAGCTTCAGCTTTTTAACAAAGCGTGTGGTTTGTGCTTTTAGGGTTTTGGTCATGTGCGGGCGAATGGAGTCACACATACGAATTAGTCCTTCAACATTGTCGGAGTAGTCTTTGATTAAGTCTCTCAAGTCTTGCTTGACCTTGGAATTTTCCATCAGGTGTCTGAGTTGGTCAATATTGAGGGCGTAATCACTTGGTGGTTTTTGATTTTCTACACTTTGTTAATTATGTCATCTTCCTGACTTTTATGCCGAACGGGTATTTTGCCCATATTTTTTTTATATTTTTTACCATATTTTTCCATATTTTGCCTATTTTTTTTTTCCATTTTTTTTTCATATTTTTTTCATATTTTTTCCATATTTTCGACATATTTTGCCCATAATTTTTCCATTTATTGACTATATTTTTTCCATATCTTCGACATATTTTGCCCATATTTTTTCCACATTTTTTCCATATTCTCGCTATATTTTGCCCACATTTTGCCTATATTTTTTTTAAATTTTGACTATAGTTTTTCCTCATTTCGCGCATATTTTTCTATATTTTGACCATATTTTTTCCATATTTATTCCTAATTTTTCCCATATTTTTGCCCATATTTTTCTTAAATTTTGACTATATTTTTTCCATATTTTGCCCATATTTTTCTATATTTTGCTAATATTATTTTTATATTTTTTCCATATTTCGCCGACATTTTGCCCATATTTTCGCCATATTTTGCGCATATTTTTATCCATATTTTTCCATATTTTGCCCATATTTTTTTTATATTTTCGCCATATTTTTTTCATATTTTGACCATATTTCTTCCATATTTCCGCCAAATTTTTCCATATTTTTCCTTTTTTTTTTTTTATATTTTTTCGTATTTTGCCCGTCTTTTTTCCATATTTTTTTCCATATTCTTTCCATATTTCTTTCCATATTGTGCTCTTATTTTGACCATATTTCTTCCATATGTTCGCAAAATTTTTTCCATATTTTTTTCCATATTTTTCCATATTTTGCCTATATTTTTTCAATATTTCATTCATATTTCTTTCGTAATTTGCCAATATTTTTTCCATAATTTTGACCATATTTTGCCCATATTTTGCCTATATTTTAGCGATTTTTTCGACATATCTTTCCCATATTTTCGCCATATTTTGCGCGTATTTTTCCTTATTTTGCCCATCATTTTTCCATATTTTTTTCCATATTTTGCCCATATATTTTCATATTTCGACCATATTTTTGCCTATATTTTACCCATGTTTTCTCCATATTTTTTTCGTATTTTTCCTATTTTTTTTCCATATTCTGCCCATATTTTTTCCATATTTTTTCCACATTTTTTCCATATTTTGTTCATATTTTGCCCATGTTTTTTTCACATTTTTTCCATATTTTGCCCATATTTTTTCCATATTTCGCTCATATTTCGTTTGTATTTTGCCCATATTTTTTCCATATTTCGCTCATATTTCGTTTGTATTTTGCCCATATTTTTTCCATATTTCGCTCATATTTCGTTTGTATTTTGCCCATATTTTTTCCATATTTCGCTCATATTTCGTTTGTATTTTGCCCATATTTTTTCCATATTTTT
>JZSA01003431.1:0-57956 GCA_000956155.1 Cotesia vestalis | reverse complement strand
TTTGTCCATATTTTGCCCATATTTTTTCCATATTTTGCCCATATTTTTTCCATATTTTGCCCATATTTTTTTCATATTTTGCCCATATTTTTTCCATATTTTGGCCATATTTTGCCCATATTTTTTTTATCTTTTTTCCACATTTTTCCATATTTTTCCCATATTTTTCCATAGTTTGACCATATTTTCGTCATATTTTTTCCATATTTTGCTCATATTTTTTTCCATATTTTTGCATATTTCTTTCATATTCTCGCCATATTGTCGCCAAATTTCTCCGATATGTTTTCCATATTTCTTTCCATATTTTACCATATTTTGCCCATATATTTTCCATATTTTTTTCCATATTTTTTGCATATTCTCGCCATATTTTTTCTATATTTATCCCATATTTTTTCTATATTTTGCCCATATTTTATCCATATTTTGCCCATATTTTTTCCATATTTTCGCCATATTTTTTTTATATTTTTTCTATATTTTGCCCATATTTTTTCCTTTTATTTCATATTTTTTTCATATGTTCACCATATTCTGCCCGTTTTTTTCTATATTTTTTTTGTTTTTTTTTTTTTCTATATTTTTGCCCATGGTTTTTCTACATTTTTTTCATATTTTGCCCATATATTTTTTCCATATTTTTTCCACATTTTTCCCATATTTTCTCCATATTTGCGCATATTTTTTCTCCATATTTTGCCCATATTTTTTTTTTATTTTTTCCACACTTTGCCCATAGTTTCGCCATATTTTGCCCATATTTTTTCCATATTTTTGCAATATTTTGCCTATATTTTTTCCATATTTCGCTCATATTTCTATCGTATTTTGCCCATATTTTCGCCATTTTCTGCCAATATTTTTGCCATATTTTCGCCATGTTTTTGCCCATATTTTGCTCATATTTTTTCCATATTTTCGTCATATGTTTTCCATTTTTTTTCTATATTTTGCCCATATTTTGTCTATATTTTGACCATATTTTTTCCATTCTTTTGCCCATATTTTTGCCTATATTTTTTTCACATTCTCCCCATATTTTGCCTATATTTTTTTATATTTTGCCCATATTTTTTCCATATTTTTTTCCATATTTTCGCCATATTTTTTTTATCTTTTTCCCACATTTTTTTAATTTTTTTCCATATTTTTCCTATATTTTTTCCATATCTTGACCATATTTTCGTCATATTTTTTCCATATTTTGCTCATATTTTTTTCCATATATGTCCATATTCTTCATATTTTCGCCATATTCTCGCCATATTTCTTCTATATTTTTTCCATATTTTTTTCCATAGTTTCGCCATATTTTTTTTATCTTTTTCCCACATTTTTTTAATTTTTTTCCATATTTTTCCTATATTTTTTCCATATCTTGACCATATTTTCGTCATATTTTTTCCATATTTTGCTCATATTTTTTTCCATATATGTCCATATTCTTCATATTTTCGCCATATTCTCGCCATATTTCTTCTATATTTTTTCCATATTTTTTTCCATAGTTTCGCCATATTTTTTTTATCTTTTTCCCACATTTTTTTAATTTTTTTCCATATTTTTCCTATATTTTTTCCATATCTTGACCATATTTTCGTCATATTTTTTCCATATTTTGCTCATATTTTTTTCCATATATGTCCATATTCTTCATATTTTCGCCATATTCTCGCCATATTTCTTCTATATTTTTTCCATATTTTTTTCCATAGTTTCGCCATATTTTTTTTATCTTTTTCCCACATTTTTTTAATTTTTTTCCATATTTTTCCTATATTTTTTCCATATCTTGACCATATTTTCGTCATATTTTTTCCATATTTTGCTCATATTTTTTTCCATATATGTCCATATTCTTCATATTTTCGCCATATTCTCGCCATATTTCTTCTATATTTTTTCCATATTTTTTTCCATAGTTTCGCCATATTTTTTTTATCTTTTTCCCACATTTTTTTAATTTTTTTCCATATTTTTCCTATATTTTTTCCATATCTTGACCATATTTTCGTCATATTTTTTCCATATTTTGCTCATATTTTTTTCCATATATGTCCATATTCTTCATATTTTCGCCATATTCTCGCCATATTTCTTCTATATTTTTTCCATATTTTTTTCCATAGTTTCGCCATATTTTTTTTATCTTTTTCCCACATTTTTTTAATTTTTTTCCATATTTTTCCTATATTTTTTCCATATCTTGACCATATTTTCGTCATATTTTTTCCATATTTTGCTCATATTTTTTTCCATATATGTCCATATTCTTCATATTTTCGCCATATTCTCGCCATATTTCTTCTATATTTTTTCCATATTTTTTTCCATAGTTTCGCCATATTTTTTTTATCTTTTTCCCACATTTTTTTAATTTTTTTCCATATTTTTCCTATATTTTTTCCATATCTTGACCATATTTTCGTCATATTTTTTCCATATTTTGCTCATATTTTTTTCCATATATGTCCATATTCTTCATATTTTCGCCATATTCTCGCCATATTTCTTCTATATGTTTTCCATATTTTTTTCCATATTCTACCATATTTTGCCCATATATTTTCCATATTTTTTTCCATATTTTTTCCGTATTTTTTCTTCATTCTCGCCATATTTTTTCCATATTTATCCCATATTTTTTCTATATTTTGCCCATATTTTTTCCATATTTTTTCTATATTATGCCCATATTTTTTCCATTTTTTTTCCATATTTTTTTCATATGTTCCCCATATTCTGCCCATTTTTTTCTATATTTTTTTTGTATTTTTTCCATATTTTTCCCCTATTTTGCCCATGGTTTTTCTACATTTTTTGCCCATATTTTTCTTCCACATTTTTTCTACATTTTTTCCATATTTTCTCCATATTTTGCCCATATTTTTTCTCCATATTTTGCCCATATTTTTTTTGTATTTTTTCCACACTTTGCCCATAGTTTCGCTCTATTTTGCCCATATTTTTTCCATATTTCCACCATATTTTGCCCATATTTTTGCCCATATTTTTTCCATATTTCGCTCATATTTCTATCGTATTTTGCCCATATTTTCGCCATATTCTGCCCCAATTTTCGCCATATTTTCGCCATGTTTTTGACCATATTTTGCCCATATTTTTTTCACATTCTTCTCGTATTTCGTGTATATTTTTTCCATATTTTGAACATCTTTTTTTCATATTTGGCCCATATTTTTTCCTTTTTTTTTTCTATATTTTCGCCATATTTTGCCCATGTTTTTTTCATCTTTTTCCCACATTTTTTTCATTTTTTTTTCATATTTTTCCTATATTTTCTCCATATCTTGACCATATTTTGCCCATATTTTTTCCATACTTTTTCCATAGTTTTTCCATATTTTTGCCCATATTTTCCCCATATTTCTTCCATATTTTCGCTATATTCTCGCTAAATTTTTTTCATATTTTTTTCCATATTTTTTCCATATTTTTGCCTATATTTTCCCCATATTTTTTCCATATTTTCGTCGTATTTTTTTCATATTTTTCCATAGTTCTTTCATATTTTCGCCATATTCTAGCCAAATTTCTTCCATATTTTTTCCATATTTTTTTCCATATACTACCATATTTTGCCCATATATTTTCCATATTTTTCTCCATATTTTTTCCATAATTTTTCCATACTCTCACCATATTATTTCCATATTTTCGCCATATTTTTCCCATATGTTACCCATATTTTTTCCATGTTTTCGCCATATTTTCGCCAAGCTTTTTCCATATTTTTGCCCATATTTCGAGTATATTGTTTCCATACTTTCGTCATATTTTTTCCATTTTTGCTGAGATCACAGGTGCATTTTTTAACAAAATGGCGAATTCACAATTCAAAAGGGCGGATAGCAGCCACCAGATGGTGGATAGCAAATTCAAAATGGTGGATAGCAGCCACCAGATGGTGAATTTAAAAATGGCGGGAAAATGGCGGATAGATTTAAAAAATGGCGGGGAAATGGCGGATAATAAGATTTAAATTGCAGAATTCACCACCAGCGCCACCTGCAAAACCTCGACCATATCCTCAAACTGTCGGTAAAACAGGTCACCCATATCGACAAATGGTACTTAGCATGGACACGAACCCACAAATCTGTTTTACCGACGGAACTAGACCCCCCCTGTTTACCTACTCATATTTTTTCCATATTTTTTCCCATATTTTTTCCATATTTTCGCCATATTTGTCCCATATTTTTGCTCATATTTTCCTCATATTTTTTTCCATATTGTCGTCATATTCTTTCCATATTTTACTCATATTTTTTCCATATTTTCGCCATTTTTTTCCATATTTTACCTATGTTTTTTTCATATGTTAACCATATTTTTTCTATATTTTGCTCATATTTTTTCGATATTTTGCCCATATTTTGCCCATATTTTTTCCATATTATCACCATATTTTTTCCATATTTTGTGCATATTTCGCCCATATTTTGCCTATATTTTTTCTATATTTTGCCTATATTTTTTCCATATTTTTTTCCATATTTTGCTCATATTTTGGCCATATTTCTTCCATATTTTCGGCAAATTTTTTCCATATTTTTGCCATATTTTTTTCCATATTTTTCCATATTTTGCCCATCTTTTTTCCATATTTTTTACCATATTTTTTCCATATTTTTTTCCATATTTTGCCCATATATTTTCATATTTCGACCATATTTCTGCCCATGTTTTCTCCATATTTTTTTCGTATTTTTTCCATATTTTGCCCATATTTTTTTCATATTTTTTCCATATTTTTTTCATATTTTCCCCATATTCTGCCCATTTTTTTTCATATTTTTTTCGTATTTTGTCCATATTTTTGCCCAAATTTTGCCCATGTTTTTTCCATATTTTTTTCATATTTTGCCCATATTTCTTTTCCATATTTTTTCCATATTTTTTTTAAATTTTGCCAATATTTTTTTTCCATAGTTTGCCCATATTTTTTTCGTATTTTTTCAACACTTTGCCCATATTTTCGCTATATTTTGCCCATATTTTTTCCATATTTTCGCCATACTTTTTCTATATTTTTGCGCATATTTTTTCCATACTTTCGCCATATTTTTTCCATATTTTTGCTCATATTTTCCCCATATTTTTTCCATATTTTCGTCATATTTGTTCCATATTTTTTACCATATTTTTGCCCATATTTTCGCCATTTTTTTTCCATATTTTACCCATATCTTTTCCATATGTTACCCATATTCCTTCCATATTTTCGCCATATTCTCGCTAAATATTTTCCATATTTTTTCCATATTTTTTTCCATATTTTTCCCATATTTTCGCCCATATTTTCCCCGTATTTTTTCCATTTTTTCGTCATATTTTTCCCATATATTGCTCATATTTTTTTTCATATTTTTCCATGTTTCATTTATATTTTCGCCATATTCTGGCCAAATTTCTTCCATATTTTTTTCATATTTTTGTCCATATTCGACCATATTTTGCCCATATATTTTCTATATTTTTTTCCATATTTTTTCCATATTCTCGCCATATTTTTTCCATATTTTCGCCATATTTTGTACATATTTTTGCCGATATTTTTGCCTATATTTTTTCCATAGTTTTGCAATATTTTGCCCATATTTTTTCCATATTTCGCTCATATTTCTTTCGTATTTTGCTTATATTTTCGCCATATTTTGCTTCTACTTTCGCCATATTTTCGCGATGTTTCTGCCCATATTTTTTCCATATTTTTTTCATATGTTCCCCATATTCTGCCCATTTTTTTCCATATTTTTTTTGTATTTTTTCCACATTTTTGCCCATATTTTGCCCATGGTTTTTCAACATTTTTCTCATATTTTGCCCATATTTTTTTCCCATATTTTTTCCACATTTTTTCCATATTTTTTCCATATTTTGCCCATATTTTTTTTCCATATTTTGCCCATATTTTCCATATTTTTTCCATATTTTTTTCCATATTTTTCCCATATTTTTGCCCATATTTTCCCCGTATTTTTTCCATATTTTTTCCATATTGTTGTCCATATTCTACCATATTTTGCCCATATATTTTCCATATTTTTTTCCATATTTTTTCCATATTCTCGCCATATTTTTTCCATATTGTACCTATATTTTTTTCATATGTTACTTATATTTTTTCCTATTCTCGCCATATTTTTTCATAGTTTTTCCATAGTGTACCTATATTTTTTCCATATGTTACTTATATTTATTCCATATTTTTGCCATATTTTTTCATATTTTTTCCATATTTCTTCTATATTTTTTCCACATTTTGCCCATATTTTCACCATATTTTGTCCATATTTCTCCATATTTTTTAACATATTTTTCCATATTTTGCGCATATTTTTTCCATATTTTGCTTATATTTTGACCATATTTCTTTCATATTTTCGCCATTTTTTTTCCATATTTTTACAATTTTTTTTTTCATATTTTGCTCATATTTTTTCCATATTTTTTTCCATATTTTGCCGATATTTATTCATATTTTGCCCATATTTTCGACATATTTTGCGCATATTTTTTTTATATCTTCTCATATTTTGCCCATATTCTGCCCATATTTTTTTCCATATTTCCGCTACATTTTTTCAATATTTTAAACATATTTCTTCGATATTTCCGCCAAATTTTTTACATATTTTTTTCTATATTTTTCCATCTTTTGCCCATCTTTTTTCCATATTTTTTTTCATATTTTGCTCATATTATGACCATATTTCTTTCATATTTTCGCCAAATTTTTTCCATATTTTTTCCATATTTTTTCCGTATTTTTTCCGCATTTTTGTCCATATTTTGACTATGGTTTTTCTACATTATTTTCATATTTTGCCCATATTTTTTTCCCATATTTTTTCCACATTTTTTCCATTTTCTTTCCACATTTTGCCCATATTTCTTTTTCATATTTTGCCCATATTTTTTCCATATTTTTGCCCATATTTTGGACATATTTTCGCCATATTTTGCCCATATTTTTGCCCATATTTTTTCTATATTTCTGCAATATTTAACCCATATTTTTTTCATATTTCTTTCATATTTTTTCCACATTTTGCCTATATTTTCGCCATATTCTGCCCATATTTTTTCCATATTTTCGCCATATTTTTTCGATATTTTTGCCCAAATTTTTTCCATATTTTGCTCATATTTTGACCATATTTCTTTCATATTTTGGCCAATTTTTTTCCATATTTTTATTATATTTTTTTCCATACTTTTCCATATTTTGCCCATCTCTTTTCCATATTTTTTCCATATTTTTTCCATATTTTTTTCCATATTTCCTCATATTTTGCCTATATATTTTCCATATTTTGACCATATTTTTGCTCATGTATTCTCCATATTTCTTTCGTATTTTTTCTATATTTTTTCCATACTTTTTCCATATTTTTTCTACATTTTTTTCATATTTTATTCATATTGTGCCCATATTTCATTCCATATTTTTTCCATATTTTTTTTATATTGTGCCCATATTTTTTCCATTTTTTTTTATATTTTTTTCATATGTTCCCCATATTCTGCCCATTTTTTTCAATATTTTTTCCGTATTTTTTCCACATTTTTGCCCATATTTTGCCCATGGTTTTGCGACATTTTTTCCATATTTTTTTCCCATATTTTTTCCACATTTTTTCCATATTTTGCCCATATTTTTTTCCCATATTTTGCCCATATTTTTTTCGTATTTTTTCTACACTTTGCTCATAGTTTTGCCATATTCTGCCCATATTTTCACCATATTTTTTCCATGTTTTTCCCATGTTTTTGCCGATATTTTGCCCATATTTTCGCCATATTTTGCCCATATTTTTTTCATATTTGCGCCGTATTTTTTCGATATTTTTGCCCGAATTTTTTTCATATTTTGCTCATATTTTGACCATATTTCTTCCATATTTTCGCCAATTTTTATCCATGTTTTCTCCATATTTTTTTCGTATTTTTTCCATGTTTTTTCCATATTTTTTCCACATTTATTCCATATTTTGTTGATATTTTGCCTACATTTTATTCCATATTTTTTCCATATTTTTTCTATATTTTGCCCATATTTTTTCCATATTTTTTCCATATGTTCCCCATATTCTGCGCATTTTTTTCCAAATTTTTTTCGTATTTTTTCCATATTTTTGCCCATATTTTGCCCATAGTTTTTCTACATTTTTTTCATATTTTGCCCATATTTTTTTCCCATATTTTTTCCACATTTTTTTCATTTTTTTTCCATATTTTTCCCATATTTTTTCCATATTTTCGCCATATTTATCCCATATGTTACCTATATTTTTTCCATGTTTTCGCCATATTTTCGCCAATCTTTTTCCATATTTTTGCCCATATTTTGCCCATATTTTTTCTATATTTTCGCCATATTTTTTCCATATATTGCCCATATTTTTGCCATATTTGGCCCATATCCTGCCCATATTCTGCCCATATATTTTCCATATTTTTTTCCATATTTTGCCGATATTTTTCCATATTTTGCCCATATTTTCGACATATTTTGCGCATATTTTTTTTATATTTTCCCATATTTTGCCCATATTCTGCCCATTTTTTTTCCATATTTTCGCTATATCTTTTCAATATTTTAAACATATTTCTTCGATATTTTAGCCAAATTTTTTACATATTTTTTTCCATATTATTCCATCTTTTGCCCATCTTTTTTCCATATTTTTTTCATATTTTTTTCCATATTTTGCTCATATTTTGACCATATTTCTTCATATTTTCGCCAAATTTTTTCCATATTTTTTCCATATTTTTTTCCACATTTTTCCATATTTTGCCCATCTTTTTTCCATATTTTTTTCCGTATTATTTCCATATTCTTTCCATATTTTGCTCATATTTTGCCCATATAATTTCCATATTTCGACCATATTTTTGCTCATGTTTTCTCCATATTTTTTTCGTATTCTTTCCATATTTTTTCCATACTTTTTCCATATTTTTTCCACATTTTTTCCATATTTTGTTCAAATTGTGCCCATATTTTATTCCATATTTTTTCCATATTTTTTCACATTTTGCCCATATTTTTTTCGTATTTTTTCCACAGTTTGCTCATAGTTTCGCCATATTTTGCCTATATTTTCGCCATATTTTTTCCGTATTTTTTCCATATTTTTGCCCATATTTTGCCTATATTTTTTCCATATTTTGCCCATATTTTTTCTATATTCTCGCCATATTTTTTCCATATTGTACCCATATTTTTCCATATGTAACTTGTATTTTTTCCATATTTTCGCCATATTTTTCCATATTTTTTCCATATTGTTCCCATATTTTTTCCACATGTTACTTATATTTTTTTCATATTTTCGCCATATTTTTCCATAATTTTTTCATATTTTTTTCATATTTTGCCCATATTCTCGCCATATTTTGCCTATATTTTTTCCATATTTTTTAACATATTTTTCCATATTTTGCGCATATTTTTCTTCGATTTTTGATACATATTTTTTCCATATTTCTTCCATATTTTTTCCACATTTTGCCCATATTTTCGCCATATTTTGCCCATATTTTTTCCATATTTTTGCTATATTTTTTCGATATTTTTGCCCATATTTTTTCCATATTTTTGCTATATTTTTTCGATATTTTTGCCCATATTTTTTCCATATTTTTGCTATATTTTTTCGATATTTTTGCCCATATTTTTTCCATATTTTGCTTATATTTTGACCATATTTCTTTTTTATTTTCGCCAATTTTTTTCCATATTCTTCCTATATTTTTTTCCATATTTTTCCATATTTTGCCCATCTCTTTTCCATATTTTTTTCCATATTTTTTCCATATTTTGCTCATATTTTGCCCATATATTTTCCATATTTTGACTATATTTTTTCCCATGTTTTCTCCATATTTTTTTCGTATTTTTTTCATATTTTTTCCATATTTTTTTCACATTTTTTCCATATTTTGTTCATATTTTGCCTATATTTTATTCCATATTTTTTTCATATCTTTTCTATATTTTGCCCATATTTTATCCATTTCTTTCCCATATTTTTTTCATATGTTCCACATATTCTGCCCATTTTTTCCATATTTTTTTCATATTTTTTTCATATTTTTGCCCATATTTTGCCCATAGTTTTTCTAAATTTTTTTCATATTTTGCCCATATTTTTTTCCCATATCTTTCCCACATTTTTTTCATATTTTTTCCATATTTTGCCCATATTTTTTTTCCATATTTTTTTCGTATTTTTTCTACACTTTGCTCATAGTTCCGCCATATTTTTGCCCATATTTTTTCCATATTTTCGCCATATTTTGCCCATATTTTTGCCCATATTTTTCCACATCCTGCCCATATTTTGCCTATGTTTTTTTTATATTTCAATCATATTTTTTTCATATTTTGCCGATATTTTTTCCATATTTTTTTCCATTTTTTCGCCATATTCTCGCCAAATTTCATCCATATTTTTTCCATATTTTTTTCCATATTCTACCATATTCTGTCCATATATTTTCCATATTTTTTTCCATATTTTTTCCATATTCTCGCCATATTATTTCCATATTTTCGCCATATTTATCCCATATGTTACCCATATTTTTTCGATGTTTTCGCCATATTTTCGCCAATCTTTATCCATACTTTTGCCCATATTCTGCCCATATTTTTTCTATATTTTCGCCATATTTTTTCCATATTTTTCCCATATTTTTTTCCATATTTTCGCCATATTTTGCCCATATTGTGCCCATATTTTTTTGATGTTTTTCCCACATTTTTTCCATATTTTGTTCATATTCTGCCCATATTTTATTCCATATTTTTTTCATATTTTTTCTATATTTTGCCCATATTTTTTCCATTTTTTTTCCATAGTTTTTCCATATGTTCCCCATATTCTGCCCATTTTTTTCCATATTTTTTTCGTATTTTTTCTATATTTTTGCCCATGTTTTCTCCATATTATTTCCACATTTTCGTCATATTTTTCCATATTTTCTCCATATTTTGCCCATATTTTTTCCATATTTTCGCCATATTTTTTCGATATTTTTGCCCATATTTTCTCGATATTTTGCTTATATTTTGACCATATTTCTTCTTTATTTTCGCCAATTTTTTTCCATATTTTTCCCATATTTTTTTCCATATTTTTCCATATTTTGCCCATATTCTGCCCATATTTTTTCGATGTTTTTCCCACATTTTTTCCATATTTTGTTCATATTCTGCCCATTTTTTATTCTATATTTTTTTCATATTTTTGCCATATTTTTCCATATTTTTGCCCATATTTTAACCATATTTTCGCCATATTTTGCCCATATTTTTGCTAATGACTGAATAGTTGAGTCGATGTAATAATTTTCAAAAGTAAATTTTGTCAATTTCTTTTAATATCCAAAAAAATAAAATAAAGAAATTCAGTGTGCGTGTGAAGAAGTGTGAGATATGTGTGTGAAGATTAGTGTGAGTAACGTGTGATAAAGAGTATAAAACGAACTCTACTTGTTGATGGTTTGCCGAGTAGAGTAATCAAATCTTGGCGTGATGTTTTCTGCTTGTTGAATCAAATTTCCAATAAGAAGCGTACTGAAATTACAATAATTCATTGTTAAAAAGTATGTATATAGCGTAAAACGTGAAATTTTAACATAAAATCGTCATTATTTCAGAATCTATCAATTTTTAATGATTTTTTCAGAGGACCTTTTTTGTAGAGAATCAAATTTCCTATCAAAATAAGCACATGAATGGATTTTGTTCTGATTTTGAACTTTCACTTCATTTTGCGAGCGTAAAATATCGACCTAAAATTTTTACCATTCGCACATATTTTTTTTTAAGCCTTATAAACAGGATTTTTGCCATTAATAATTAAAATTCAAAAAAAGCGGATTTTCGGCCCACCCCATTGTACAACGTACAACACAAAAATAAAAATATATTTATTCTTAATAGTAACAATTAGATCTATGCTAAATATAATACTGGAGTAATACAACTCTCACGGCACCACATATTATTGTATTTAAAAATTACACTAAAATAAAATAATTCCCAATGTTAAAGCGGGTACCAATTCATAAAAATATTATTATTATCATTATTATTACTCTCTAATAATAAGATTGAATTTTACTGTAAAATTAATAAACATAAGGTCCTATTATCACAACGTTTTTCCGTTAATATCCTTCAGATCAAAATATTTTTGAAAATGTCTTTGTTATATATCTCTCAAAACATATATAATTCATTCTTAAAATTTCACAATAGTAACACCGGTTATGATTGTAATCACTAGAAATTATATATTCACTTAAGACAATATTACACAATAAATATAACGAAAAATACATATTTTTCAATCATGTTTTCAAAAACTTTTAAGCACCAAACTAGGTTAAAATAATGCCGTTACAAGATAAGTTTTATATTAGGCGCTGTTAAGCGAAAACTCAATTTTTAAAATACTTTAAAACATAAATTATAAAAGTCGTGAAACAATAAGCTAATAGCTTGAATATTTTTAGTAGATTTCATAGAAATCTAACTATTGCATTTGTCCTCATGACGCAACTTTTGAAAAATTTTGCTATTTTCTGACTCAGTTCGTCAAGCTGATTCAGAAAATGATATTAGTTCAAAAGTTTATATATGTATGTATTTATATATATATATATATATATATATACGATATAACGCGGCTTATCCGGACGATAGCGTCTCTAATTCATAATGGATCCGTTTCAAACTCAACATACTTCATTTTTAGACGATTACCAAGGCCAAGTTCAAAGATGAGCTTAATCGGTCAAGTAGTTCAGAAATTACAGAGTTTCAAAATTTTCAAAATCCTAAAAATTCATTTTTTGGCAGATTTTTTCGCACATAACTTTTGAATGAAATAACTTATCGAATTTTTGTAAATTGTATTTTAAAGCCCGTTAAACGAGCTTCAATTTCCATACTATTTTATTTTCCTAAACTCAAAATAACCTATTCGTCTATAGGTTTTTAATGAAATTTTACTTTTGCAGTCGTTTTTTTTTTTTGATTTATTTGTCTTTAATATTGTATTTAAAAGTAAAATTTAATTATATTTGTATGTCGGTTAATCTGTCATGACACAGATTTCCGCATCACCCTTGAGGTACTGTGTAAAACGACGCGTTCCCTTTCTTTTACATGGCGGGTCCCCAGTAGGCCTATACCATGTCAAAATGACTAATATAATCCAAGAGTTTTATTGTCGTATTTATGAGTGATTTGGCTTTATTATTAAACTTTATTTCAACAAGTTTAACTGTGATTGTGTTATAAATTTAAATAATATAGAATACAATTTAGTTATATAAGAACATAAAATTAATGTGTAATGAAATAGTGACCATTCCTGAATTTGTATTTGTCATTTTCGAGATTCCAATCTTATTTGTCTTTTATTTTTTTATCTAATTTCTTTTTTTCTGTCATTTATTGTGATTACTTTTTTTTTTCTTTTATTATCTCATTCTTAAATTTTACAATTCAGTACATTTTCTACCGTTTATTAAAAATTTTTTTTATGTATATAATTTTCATTATTATTGTTTTTTTCGTTTTAGTTAGGATTTAAATGTCTTAAAAAATTTATTAGCTAATCATTAGTTTATATATATCTTATTTATCAAAATTATTGGCTTCATACATTAAAAATTTAATAAAAAATGTTAATATTTACTTAGAAACTTTCTCCTGTATTTGATTAAATATAACTAAATGTTCTTCGAATATTTGTTTGATATTATATTCTAAAGTCGTTATATTATTGAATTCTTGACTATCTTCTAAAAATTGATTTACGTTTATAGTATGATCTTTGAATCGACTTACATAGAAATGAGTATTATCCATATTTATTATTGTCATTATTTTTGTTGATGATTTTGTAGTTGTAGGCTCCATTTTCATAAGTACTTGCAATATTCCTGCGATGCCAGAGACACTGAATATAAACAATTTAGTTTCTAAAGCTTCACAAAGTGGAATAATTGATCCCTCGTTACCCCAAATTCCATCAGCAGCAATCATCCTCAGAAAATCATCTATGTGTGGGTCATCTATTATATCGTTATCATCATTACTTTTTCGAACTTCAATCACTTTTGTTGTGCATAATATTTGGTAAAAATTAGACTTCATTATAATGTGACTGATAATAAAAATTTTAATTTCATGAAACCTTTCTTCATCGTTAAAAATCAGTTCAGCAATCGTTCGAAAGAAACAATTTCCGTCAGATTCAACATTATCAATAAAAAAATTATCTAAGATTATTTCTGGAAATCTTTCAAAAATTATTTTTTTCTTTTGAGGATAATTTTGTATTATAAAATTTTGATCGTCTGTTTCAAAAATATTTTTAATATTATTATTGATTTCTAAAATGATTTTTTGATAGTTGTTTACGATATCATTAATTTCGATACTAGATTTGCTACAATAAATTTGATTTAAAATTATTTCTGCCTTTTTTGACAACGTTTCGGTGATAATTGTAGTGTTTTTCTCAAAATCAGTATAATTGCTCTCTTTTTGAGAAATATTAGTATTTGAGTAAATAATATTCGAATTTACTCTTATTTCAATCATTTGAACATTTTGCCATATTTTTGAATCAAATATTGACGAGTTATATTTTCTATGAGCTGCAAGAAAGTGCCATCGAGTTTCATTTATAATTGTAAAAGGTATTGATGAATTTGTGATACTCGGTAAATATTTATAAATAAAATCTTTTTCGTGTGTATACCGATCAACGGAAATAACAACTATAATAATTTTTAATGCATCACTCATAGCATATATAGACCCTTCATTTCCCCATTCGTGTTGGCGAGCTATCATTCGTATGAAATCATCTACCGTTGGATATGTTATTTCTTTACCGTTTTCATCTACAACTGAAAAACTACCTCTGTAAAATAAAGGTTCATATCTATTTTTATTGAAATAAACAAAATATATAACAAAAATTTTAATCTCATTATACCTTTCTTGATCATAAAATATTAATTCAGCAAATGTTCGAAATAAGCAATTTCCATCAGATGCAACATTAGTTAAGAAAAATGTGTTATTGAGAGTATTATTCATTTGAGTACTACTTACCGACAATTTATTTGTGTTTAAGACATACTTACAATAATTATTTTCACTAAACCGATTATTTGAGACGTCTTCAATATTTTTTTCAACAGTTTTATAAATTTCAGAAGAACATTGATGAATTAAATCTTTCTCGTTGTTTATAATTAATTCAATATTTTGTAAACTTGTGCTTTTTTCGATTTTTTTTAAAATACATTGAATCGATTGTGTTACTTCTTCCTGGGTACTAATTTCTGGTAGTTTATAATTATTTTTTTTTATATTAATTTCTGAATTTTTATGTTCCTCAAAAGATTTCTTTTTTTTTTTATTTATTTTCTTACTTACATAAATTACTTCTTTTAAGTTTTTATAAACTATATTTTCGTTATGAAATTTTATAAAATTATTAAAATCAATTTTCATCGTTGTAGTTAACGGCATTATATTATATTGTTTATTATTTTTTATTAATGCTGTATAATGTTTTGAATCTGAATCTAAATAAATATAAAATTCTTCTTCGTTTTCAACTGGAATAATTCTGATATTAGAAATTATTTGTTCTTTTTTTGTTATAATATTAATTGGGCGTTGAAGTATTGAGGATATAAGTATTATATTTCCTGTCTCTGCATGTTGCTGTTCATTTAAAATATTTTCCAAAGTTATTGTTTGGAAAAATTGGCTCGAGACGTTTTTTATAAATTTTTCATTCATAATAAACTGAATTGCTTCTAAAGCACGCAAACATGGCATCAATTCACCACCACCCGATATTAAAGTCGATATAGCATAATAAAAAGAATTTTTATCTTTTTTTATGGTCAATGAAATGAAATTATTTTGAAGTGATGTTGGTATTTCACAATTTTCACTATATTTTTTGGTATTTTTAAAATGAAATATTTTTCCTTTAATAAATTCACATAATTTGTTTATTATTTTGAAATCGTTTTCTTTAATAATTTTTGTTTGAATCAATTTTTTTCTCAACCATTTACCTTCATTAATCGCTTCAACTAATGTAAATTCATGTTCATTTCGATTTTCATTATTTTTTTCATTAGCGTTCAATTTTGACTCATTGAGAATACAGGTTAATTGCTTATGATGACCGAAAATTGTTTCAGTAATCCCATAATTTACTTTAAAATTAGAAAAAATTATATCAATAGCTGTGGTCGAATTTGTAGTAATTTCATCAGTTTTGAGTATCGAATACAATTGTCTTGAATTTAACATTTTAAAAAATAAATGTGATGGTTCTTTATTTAAATTTATATTAAAATCACCTAAAAAAATAATTCTTTTACTTTTGTTCATAGCAACATTGATCATTTCTTCTATTCTTGTTTTTATTGATGAATATTTAGTTGAAGGAGGTTTATAACCTGTACATATTGCAACACCATCATACAAACCTGTTAAAAGTGAACAAGATTGTAACTTCTCTTCATTGTTATAATCGTAGTGAATTTCAAATTTTTTATCTTTTCTACAATATATTATTATGCCATAAGCATGTCTGGTACGAGTTTCTGTTACATTTACACGATATACAATTTTATAATCTTCTATCGAGATATCATCTTCTTTTTTTATCCATGTTTCGGCCGCTATGAAAATACAAGGTTGATGTAATCTCATAAAATTAATTAAATCAATCCAATGTGATTTTTCCTTCAAACTTTGTATATTTTGATAGACGATTGTCTCTAATTTTGGATTATTAATAAAATAACATGATAAAGACAACTTTGAATTTAACAACCGTTTTACTTCAATCTGTACTTTATCGTATGGGTTTTGATGTGAAGGAATTTTTAAATTTCCAATTATAAATAATCCATTCAACTTCGTACATCGACTAAATGCGACGTAAAGTTCATTTTTTTTCATTCCTTTTACTAGGTGTATAACTACAGTATTGTATGTTCCGCCTTGACTTTTATGAATCGTAATTGCTTCTGCTGGTACAAGAGGAAATTGTTCTCGAATAATTGTTACTATTTTTTTTGTAGGCTGAATATTCTTTACTATCTTGTCTATAGCAGTCCAATTTTTATGTTCTTCTTTTGGAATTTCTTTTCTTTTTTTTTTACCTATTTGATCATCAGAAAAATCTAGCCAAAGCCTAAAAATTTCTCTTTTGTTATTCAATTCATATCCTTGTAAAATACCTACAGCACCATTAACAAGCCCATCTTCAACGTCAATATTTACAGTCACCATATATTTAATACCAATGCTTAATAAAAGATTAGAAGGTAATCCTTGTGCATTTTTAGTTTCTATGGTTTTACATAAATTAAGTAAATTTTGTTCCATGATTTTCGAGGACTTTCCTTTAATTTTGTCATTTGCAATAATATTTTTTTTATGAACATCTTTATTTATTATGTTTATGTTAAAACTATCAACTTCATCATTTGTACGAAATAAATGAATTGCACCTTCTGGTATATTATTATTACCTTCTACTACTCTAGATTCAAAAAGACTCACATCATTTTCAGTTAATGTACCATTAGCTAAATTGTTAAGAGCTTTAGCAAATTTTATATCATTTTTTTGTCGCATTATTTCTGTCAATTCATAACTTTTGAATAAATTCCATAAAGGATTACCGATTATGTCTCCATATAGATCCATTGCATGAGCTTCAAAAATATATCTGTCACCTACAGGAGCTAATTGATTGAAATCACCAAATACAATCACTGAAACTCCTCCAAAAGGTTTTGAAGTTTGAAAAATTTGCTTTAATCGACTATCAACTTGTTGAATCATTCGTGAACCGACCATACTTATTTCATCAATTATAATCAAACTAAGATCTTTTAATTTTGCATATAAAGTATTTCGGGAACCACTACTTAATGGAGTAAGTTCTGTCGAGCATTGATTGTATGGCAATATAAAAGCTGCATGTAAGGTCGTTCCTTTTATTCCAAATGCTGCTTTTCCTGTTGGAGCACATAACAAAACTTTAATTGATTCTAGATTACTGGAACTAAAATTTAATAAACGAAGCAAGCTTTGATAAATAGCTTCAATTAATCGAGATTTCCCAACGCCGGCTCCACCGATCACACAATGATATAATGGTAATAATTTAGTTTTAAAACAATGTAATATGTGCAATAAAAAAGTTCTTTGCTTCTTATTAAGAAAACAAACTAAATTAATAAAATTTTCTTCAGGAATTAATCGTGGTATTGATACGTAATAAATATCTTTATTACGATCTAAATCTTTAATTTCGGTCATATTTTCATTCATTTCTATACTAATATCACCCTCTTGAGAAGGATCATTAAAAACTTCCAAGTTTTTTGGTGTGTATATATTCGTCTCATTTTCATCGTCTGATTCATTTACTATTTTTTGCATCGCTTCTTTTAATACAATCTCTACATTTTCATTGTATATATATTCCGATCTTCTTTCTTTAATTAAATCAAGATTTTCTGAAAATAATTCACAAGAAGATGTTCTAAGATTATTTTCATTTCGCCATGGTATAAATAACATTACGTTTTCTCTAATAAAATTTTCTTTATCTTTATGCTCGTCATAGTTTATGAATCTGAGAATTTTTGATTTGTTTCTTTTTCGAACAAAACCAGAACTATCAATAAGTTTTAATGATAAATTATTATTGATTGAATTATCATCATCATAGTCTTTATAGTTGTAAGGTTCATTTTTTTTAGGATTATCTTTTGAAGAGTAATTATACCAAGCTACAAAAGAAGCAAGATAAATATCTTCTAACTCATATGGACGATTCACATAATGGTCTAGTGTATCTTTTATGTAAATATCTGTTGAATTTGATGGTAATTTCTGAAGTTCTTGTTTCGATTTAACTATTTGAATTCTATTAGTTGGATGATTTGTATTGACAAAAACCACCTCTCTTGAACACATTGAAAGAGGTAATGCTAAAATATAATAAACTGCTTCCTGTGAACCGAATTCACTTGCTTTCAAGAAAGAATTTGCAATCAATCTTAATTGTTCTTTCATTGTATAATTTCCTCGTTTAACTTCATTTGTTACATCGTACATTAATCGTGAAAGACCAGAGATAGATTTATTCAAATAATTTAATACATAACTTGCACATGAGTACATATCTAGTATAAATTGGATATCCATATTTGCAGAATGTAGTTTTAATATTTCTTGATTATAAGAATTGATCATACATTCATTTGGATTTCTACTTAGCATAACTGTTGGTCGACGCAAGCCACTGCGGATAATTTCTATGTACCTATCATAAGTTATATTAAATGTTTTTAGCATCTGTTCTATTGTAATATTTATTTCGTTTCTGAAGTTATTTTGTAAAAATACTTGTATTTCTTCACGAAATTTTTGCAATTGACTTTTTCGTTCTTTTTCTGTATCTGATAAGGGTTTCAAAATACATGTTTTATACATGGGAAAGAATGGAATATCAAAACGACACTTTGTTTTTTTTATTCCTTTTTTACAAGTAAACGTATGTTTATGAGTTTGAAGCTTAATAAGATCTTCTGAAACAAGCTTGTTTGAACATGTAATAAATTTATCAATAAATTTAATAACATTCGAATTATTTTCATTTTCATCATTATAATAAGGTGTATCTTTAAGCCATAATAAACAATGAATATGTGGAGAACCTCTTTGTTGAAATTCAATCCTATAATAGAAATCCATTATAACGTGTTCTCGAAAAATACTGTTTTTCTCTTTCATTACTTTAAATAATTCTCTTATTCGGTAATCAAAATACCTTGCTATGGTGACTGGATCATTACTAATCAATCTAGCTTTTTCTTTATAATCCATTTTTTCTGCTTGTTCTAATGAAATTTCTTCTTTATCAATGACTTTTTTTAACATCACGATTAATTCAGGCCACTTTGTTTCTGCTGCTGATAAAGTAAAAAATATACTTGGAGGACCTAATTGTCGAAATAATGCAAAAACATTTTTCTTTTTCTCCTCCCAAAAAGATGGCGACCCGCGATCATGAGATAAAAATTTAAATCCATTATCATTTAACTCCATATATTTGACTTTATTTTCATCAAGCATATCTTCTGCTTTGATGGAGTTTGACTTCATTTTATTTTTACGTAAGCAAAAACTTATACTTGACGTGATTTTTGATACTCTAAGTTTCAATGCCGAAAAAAATAATTTAAGAATAGTAGCGCAGCGACGATCTGATCTCATTATTTCAGATTTAATCCAATTCTGATATGTTAAATGTTTCGGTTGAAAGATTAATTTACCTCCATAAATCTTGATAAAACTTAAAGCCTCAGCATATTTATCAAACAATGAAACTGGCATTTGACCTTCACCAGGAGCAAAGATAATAGCTTGAGTCATTAAAAGAGTTGATTCATCTTCTATATTAACAGGTTCTTCATCTTCAGATTCGACATCAGATGAATTATTGTCATTATAATCAGAAGCATCAATATTTTTCTCAGAATTTATATTGACATTGTCACTATCACTGTAATAGTTGTGTTCAAAATCATTGAATTCAGAAAAATTATTTTTTACTCGTTGAAAATCTAAATATATATTACAATATTTATAAACTTCGGAGTTTTGTAATGCTATTGCAGCTTTCTTTATCATTTGCGGACGAACATTTTCGAACATAACATTTGTTTTAAAAGATTTTTTCCTTCTAAAGCAAATTGGAATAATCATCGTTTCAGATTGGACTCTTGGAAGAATGTTCACAGAACTTTCAACATTTGTTGGTACATTGACTGCTCGACCTTTAACAAAATATTGACCATCATTTATAATTGCCCGAATCATCATGAATGGAATACGAGGACATATGAATCTTTCTTCTAAATCAGTCAAGTTGAGAATTTCATCCGGTACTTCAGGAAATTGTAGTTCTTCATAATACATAGACAACGATGGAATTTTATTGTTTTTTATCGCCCTTTCACAACTTGAACACAAAAATCCTATTATAGAATTATTCGATGTCTTACATATTAAATGTATTGATGATAAATCATTTTGCTCTAAATCTTTTTTTTCGAAAAATTTAACTGAAGATTTAAACCATAAGCGAAAACAGGAAGAACACTCATATGTTGGACCTTCTAATTTTGATTTATTAAATTTATCAAATAACTTTTGACGTTGTAAATATTCGTTTTTATCTTCCTTCAACAACTTAGATCTAGAAACACGAAAAATGTGTATTTTCTTAAGTTGTTCATTCTTCAATCTTTCTTTTTGATAAAAACTTAATTTGTTGTTGTGTATTTCTCGTTTACTTCGAGTACATAATCTTTTACTTTGACATTTTTTATTATTCTCATTATGTAAATCTTTTTTCTTGTCATTTAATAATCTTCTTGATTGACACTTTTTGTTAATATCGTCATGTATTCTTCGTTTATATTTATCTTTTAATCGTTTATTTTGTAATTGTATTGATAAATTTTGATGATTTTTTCTCTTTATTGGATCTTGCAGTCTTACTTTTTGACATATTTTCAAGTTTTCTTGATGATTCTTCCTTTTTACTGGATCTTGTAATCTTACTTTTTGACATATTTTTAAGTTTTCTTGATGATTCTTCCTTTTTACTGGATCTTGTAATCTTATTTTTTGACATATTCTCAAGTTTTCTAAGTGATTTTTGTAATTATTATCATTGGCGAGTCTAAGTTTCTGGTAAATTTTATTTTTTTCTTTATAATTCGATGAATTTTGATATATTTTCATTCTTTTTCTATGTAAACACAAATTTTTATCTACTGAAAGATACTGTTGTTGCCTTGCTCGTATGGATGAAATATTTTTTTCTACAACAGTATTTTCAATATTATTCTTCTTATTCTTTTTCCGTTTTGAATCTGTGTTTTCTCTTTTTTCTTGATCATAACTTTTACGTTTTAATTTCGGCATTTTCAAATGATTCTGTTATAAATGTTTTCAACACTGATTTTTTTTTATAACGTAGATGAGGTACTAAATAATAATATAATAACAGTTTGACTTTATTATATTATATACATGAATCTCATCTAATTACATCAAAAATAGCGAAATGTTCATAATAAGTCTCTAGAAACTGGTCATTAAAATTGAGAAAAAATAAAAATTATTAATGTTTATTAATGTTTAAAATTAAGATCTCTTAAAAAACGATTTTCTATGACAATGTGAATGTAAAAAGTAGATTAATATTGATATAAATAATTATTATTAGAGATTAAAATTACTTTAAAAAAATTAAGTAACTAACTAAAATTGATATACCTATTAATGTATTTTTTTATATATTTAGTTGACTTAAAGCGTCTTGATCCGATTTTAACTTTTTTTTCGAACTACTTATTCCAATTATAACTTCTAATCTGAGAAAAATGAAAAAAAAAAAAAAAAATATTATATACAGTGGTTTTGAATGAGAGAATAAATGAGAACAATAATATTATTTTTAACAAGATAATGGTGAAAAAAATTTAAACATTGGTATTGTTATTATTATTGTTTAGTAAATTTCATTTATAAAAATACTTAGAACTATCTAAATAACTTGATAAATAATAACTATAATGACGTCTTTTACAATTCTTGCAGAACTCTTATTTAAAATTTAGACGTCAGAATTTTGATCAAAATGAAGTCTCTAAGACGTCTTGACGACGTCGAATGCGCCACCTTAAGAGTAAGTCAGGACTTCATAAAGAGGATTCTTAAAGAACTCTTTTTTCTGAGTTCAGACAGAATTTTTTGATAAAAATTAATTTTGAATTTATTGAAAAAAGTTCATTTTCTTTCGTTAACGATATCTCACGATTGAATCAACCGATTTTGACGAACATGGCGGCAATCGATGAGGGTTTTTAAGTACTAATAATTAGTTTATTTTTTAAAAAACAATCCAACAAGGAAATTCGAAGTTATTATCAAAAAACCACTTTTTGTGATTTCTTTTGTCAACGATTTCTCACGCACAAATGAACTGATTTCGAAAAAATAATAGAGTAAAAAATTAGGAAAACGGTTGACCCTAAAGGCCATCCCTGCAACTTCCCGCTAGTTCGTCAAGGATATCTCAGGAATAAATTAACCAATTTCGACAAGCTTGGCAGCAATCGACGTGGTTTTTTGGGTTCTGATAGTTAGTTTCTTTTATCAAAAAATATCTAACGAGAAACTTAGAAGTTATGTGCAAAAAACTCAAAAAACCACTATTTTTTATTTCTTTTGTCAAGGATATCTCACGAACCAATTAACCGATTCAGACAAACTTAACGGCAATCGACGTGGTTTTTTAAGTTTCAATAGTTAGTTTCTTTTATCAAATACAATCTAACAAGAAACTTCGAAGTTATGAGTAAAAAACTCAAAAAACCACTATTTTTCATTTCTCTCGTCAACGATATCTTACGTACAATTGAACCGATTTTGACGAACTTGACGGCAATTGACGCGGTTTTTTTAGTTCTAAAAATTAGTGTTCATTGTTAAAAACGCTCCAGCAAGAAATTTTAAAGTTATGTGTGAAAAACTTATTTTTGCAATTTCTTTCGTTCACGATATCTCACGAACGGATAAATCGATTTTGGTTTGTGAAACGGCATTCGACGTTGTTTTTTAAGCTTGAGAGCTGATTAGTTTATAGAATTGATCAGCACAATAGCCAAAAAGTTATTCTTAAAAAACACCATTTTGAAAAATTTTTTTTCTCTGTTTTCTTGAAATTTCTCAGAATCTACTGGTCCGAATCAGTTCAAATTTTCAGGGAAAAAATCGATTTTATAAAAAAAATTAATACTATTATTATTATTATCAATAATAATACTACTACTACTACTAATAATAATAATAATTTGAACTTAAAATTTGATTTGTGGTTGAATAAAAATAAGGTTCAATTGTAAAATTGAAATTTAATTAACTTACCAAATAAATGAAAAAAAATTTTATTTTCATTATTTCATCTTCCAATATATTTAATGATCAACAATAATTAATCTAATAACTGTTTACTCATCAGCACTTGTATTTTAATATTATAACTTTTATATTTATTATTTTATTATTTTATCACAACAAAATAACAAACTTTGACAGATGTCGTATTTTTTTACATAACGAAATGAAGTTAGGCAACAGTTTAAAATACTTATTAAAAATTCATGATTCTCGAAGTGTTTTTAAGTCTCACTTCAGAACCACGCATAGGAAATAGAAACTCTTAAGACAAAAAAATTAAGAAAACTAATAGAAGTTTAATAAAAGTCTAATAGAAGTTTAATAAAACAATATTCTTTTAATTTTTAAACTGCAATAAATTTTCAACGAATAAACTGCACTTCATGGAGCTGGCAGCATTCAACGCAGCTTTCTAAAAGCTATGATTTACTTATAACGCAAATCAATAAGACCAAAAATTTCAGAGAAAGTAAAAAAAAATTTATTTTTTTCGATTTTTTTTAGTCTACAATAACGCACAAAAAAATCAATTGATTTAAATGAATATGGCGGCAATCGACGCAGTTTTTTGAGCCCAAAAACTTTTGTAAAGAGAAAAAATGGGTGCGTGTACTTATGTACGCGCGTGAGAAGTTATACTTCTTTGGCATCATTAAAAAATATTTTTTAATTGCATGCAAATAATTAATTACAATAAAATAATAGAAGGATTGGAAAAGGATAATCAACAAAGTTCAGTTTAAATTTGAAAAATTAAATGAATAGATATTTATTTTCTTACATTAAGTCTAACATGAAGTGTCTTATTATTCGAATTGTATTTTTAATTAAATGATGTCCACTTCCATAGTATCTTCCGGTAATGTCTGAATCGGAACTTCAGTTATCAGTGGCTTATGATAACTAAAATATGATACGAAAAGTTTTGTATTAACAGCGTTGAGATATCGTACAAATACAGCATCTATGGTAGAGATTATTTAATATTTTAAAAATAAATTTAACAATAAATTCAAAAATTGAATTTAAGGTTGGTCATTTTTTAAATATTTTTATTGATTTCTTAATTTAATATTCACTTTTCATTTTTATCAAAAAATTTTCATTAAATTTATTTAGTTATTTTATAAATATTTATTATTTATTCAAGTTAATAGCAAATATTAAAAATTAATATTACAATTTGATGTTCAATTTTAATTTTTATCACAAACTTTTTATAAAATGTTTTATTAAATTTATTTCTTTACTTTGTAAATATTAAATAACCAACAATAAGTATTTAACATTAATAATTTAATAATATTTAGTGTTAATTATATTAAACAAAAGTATTTTAATTTATATCAATAAATAATACATAAGGATAGTTAACCTCAATTATATTGGAGCACTTGAAAAAGTATATAAGCACAATTTTTTTCACTAATATTCACAAATAGGAAGTAATATCAATCAAAATATTTAATTTAAATCACTACTGAATATAATTTATTAGCACATATATAATTCGCACTTGTATGAAACTAAAACACGTGTTGTGAATGTATAAACTAGAAACATGTTGATAAATATTTTAAATATGAAAACAGTGATCAGAGGTGACGAGCGTACCAACATGAGCAACTAATATCGAGGTTCAATTTCTATTTTGTTGGCAGCTTTTTTTTCGAGACTTAATGAGCGGTTAAGCAGACAGCTTCATACTGTTAATTTTGTGTCACAGATGCGCGCGCATCTTAAAATTTCACTCTCATCATTTTTTCATAACGCGCCTAAAGAAGTATAACTTCAAAAATTTCTTTAAGGTTTATTCCAGAATTATAATTTTGTTGTTTTTTTTCAATTAAAAAATTTTTTTTTTTATTCAAAACGTATAGGTAACTAAGAATTATCTGTGTGTTCTACAATTCAGCAATCTTTCATACTACAGCAATGAACTTTGAACTAAAAAGTTAAAAATAAATATAGTTTAAAAAAACTAAAAAAACACGCTTTTAAAGAATATTTTGAACTAAAAAGTTAAAAATAAATATAGTTTAAAAAAACTAAAAAAACACGCTTTTAAAGAATATTTTGAACTAAAAAGTTAAAAATAAATATAGTTTAAAAAAACTAAAAAAACACGCTTTTAAAGAATATTTTGAACTAAAAAGTTAAAAATAAATATAGTTTAAAAAAACTAAAGAACACGCTTTTATAAATAATATCGAACTAAAAAGTGGAAAATAAAAAGTGGAAAATAATTTTAAAAATAAACTCAAAAAATTTGTATATAAAAAATACTGGCAGAACTAAGAGAAAAGCGTGGGGCGCTCGATATATGAAAATTATGGCACAAGGCGCCCCACGTTTTTCTCTCAGTTCTGCTAGTATTTTTTATATACTACTTTTTTGAGTTTATTTTTAAAATTATTTTCCACTTTTTATTTTCCACTTTTTAGTTCGATATTATTTATAAAAGCGTGTTCTTTAGTTTTTTTAAACTATATTTATTTTTTAAATTAGAATTGTAAATATTTTTCCATTTTAGAATTGTAAATGGTAAATTGTAAATATAAATAACAGAGATTTAGCATAAATTGTATATTATTTGTTGTAAATTATTCGTCTTGTTATAAAATTTGTAAATCTATAATTATAATTTGTTTATAACTAATGAACAGTAGATTAAATAGACAGATACATACTAAATTTCAATGGCAAAATACTGTCCCCAATAGCTTCTAAAGGTAGAGTATTTAATTGTTCTTGTGTATCTTCTGGTAAATTATCAAATTTGTTCAAATCAACGGTTCCAATATTCTCGATAATAGTAAATTTTTGAATTGATAGTTGTGCACCTCGAAAGTTCCCTTTGTTAAATTTATTATCACTGTTAGCTTTGGCATTTTCTAAGTGAATTATCTATAAAAAAATATCATAGTAATAATCATAATAATAATAATATTGTTATTAAAAGTAATAAAAATAATATTATGAATGATACATTTCCCAACTTAACCTCTTCTTCTGTACGCTTGATTTCATCATCAAAAGCATTAATCTGTAAACGGTATTTTTGGCCATTGTTTAAGAGAAATTTGAAAATACGCTTCTGGCCATAAAGTTTTGTTGCTTCGATGGCATCAACAAATCCAATAATTTCGCTAAGATAAAACGAAAAATAATCATTAAATGTAAAAATATTATTGGAGTTGATAACCTAATAAAAAATAAAACTTACACATTCAAACCAGGAGTAAATGATTCAATAATTTCATCCGGAGTAAATTTAATCTTTTCGGACATGGTTCTTGAATTTGTTTTTTCTTAAAATATTGTTTTTATGTTTATTTTTTTATTTTATTATTTTATATAACTTTATTTATTATTATTTATATTAATAATTAATTTTAGTAATTATTTTGTGACTATTTTATATTATATAATTATTAATAATTTAATTATAGTTATGTATTAATTTTATTAATTAAAATATGCAAGATTTATTTTTTTTAATAGATGTTTTATTTGATGCTTTGATAATAAGATATTTATTTCTTATTGCTATGGTAACGCTAAGAGAATGTTGACATACAGATGTGAGAATTAATGACTGGTATACTAAAGTCTTTTATTCTCTATCTAGTTATTTTACATTAGTATTAATGACCGCGACTGTGGATAAGATAGAATTTTGATGTAAAAATCAATGGTGCCATCTAGCAGAACAGTTACAAAGTAATGTACGTCAACATCATGGATGTTAAAGTATCAAAGTAGTGTATAGTCTCTATAGTCAACATACAGTCGGCGACTATAGTATCTGCAAAATATAGTGTTATTTTTACATAGAAATGTCACTGGATCGATTTATTTATATCCCACAAAAACAACGACGAAAAACCCAGGAACTAGTCAAAATGTTTGATGAAATCATTAAAAGACGATCCCCACCGGAAAATTCTTACAGGGAAAAGGCTCTAGAGAAAAGGCGTCTAGAAGAAGCAATATTCAATTACACCCCTCAAGAACTAGCCAAAATGAAAAGAACTAGTTCCGAAACTGCGAAAACCATCTGCCAATCATTAAGTAAAATGCCTCCACTCTGGTGAAGTGAAGAAGATTCCTTAGACGACGACACAACACCTGAAATTAATTTCGACGAATTTCTTAGAGACAACAGCGATAACCTTGAGGAAGAAGCAAGCAGCGACATCAGTCCAGAAGAGACGGAAAGAAGCGAAGATCCCAGCGAAACGGAATACCCTGTCATCATAGAACCAGAGCCTTCGACCTCAGCAGAAATTATTAATACAAGAAACGTCGCCAATACACACGATAAAAAGGAAAATCAACTAAATAAAAATTCTCTAACACCACAGAACCTAATTAAATCCTGATTCACAGGATATTTAGGAGACGGTCCAGAACCCCGAACCCCAATTTTCGGAATAGTTCTCATACCCGATGAACTAGCAGCTATGGGTATCCGTTATGACCACGCAAGCCGCGAAATCGTAGACGAAAACGGTAAAGGAATAAATGAACCGGCCGACCCCAATAACACCCCTATTGAATCGGAGCAGGGACGATCAAGCGAAAATTCGTCAAATATAATTAGATTAACGAGTCCACAAAATAACAATAAAAATAAATCGCAAGACAGTTCAGGAAAATCTAGCGATTTAGATAAAACCAAAGATAGGCCAACTACAAGCGGGAAAGCAACAGTGGGGGATGACGTCGGGAGCCCCCGATTCGGACCACCTTTTGTCGCCTACGACCCACCAACTTTCGAAGAGGCGGAAGACATCTTTGCCGAAAGACATCATCGGCCAAAAATATCTTCACCCTCAAGTTCAGACGAAAGTATACCCCCAAAGGGCGCCGAAACAAAAATCAAATTTTCAATCAGCCGAGACGGGCTTACTTATGCCCGAGACCATTTAGTACACTTTTTAGCAGTTGATTGTGAGATAGTAAAACCCGTAGCGAAGCTGCTCCGCGACTTAAAATTTATAAATGCCGACGACCTTCACGCCTCAAAACCTACAAAGGGGGATGAATCTATCACCAAGCTAGGTCGTTGTAAAATCTTCACGGTATTTATCAAAACAAAACACTTCGAAAAATTAGACCCAATCGATCTGATCGAAGGATTGAGAAATCTTCGACAGTCGATACACAAACACGACATCCATTCACTTCGCTGTGCAAAGCAGGGGGATGAATTTGAAGATTTAGATATTCAAGCTTATTTATTACACGAATTAAGAGACTGTCCAATAATAATTACCTTGTGCGAAGAGAACGTCAAGGTACCAGACGAATCCCTTCGAACAAAGATAATTGAAGAAAATCATAACAGCTTAATAAGGGGCCACAAAGGTGTAGTAAAAAGTATTGGCGTATTCGCGAAAAATAATACTGGCCAGGGATGAAAGATGAAATCTACAACTATATACAAGCATGCGAGATATGCCAGAGAAATAAACTCACGCGAATAAAGACAAAACAGCCTATGTCAATCACAGACACACCTTTCGAGCCCTTCGAAAAAATTAGCATAAACACGGTAGGACCCTTACCGATGACCCCCGACGGAAACGTACACTTATCTAGTAGACTTAATTAGTCGAATTTCCGACATTCAACGAATATCCGCGGAAAATTTAAAGAGAGCTAAACACGAGTCAAAAATCCGATTCAACAAATATATACACCCGGCAAAATTTAATGTAGGAGACCTTATATATATATATATATATACTTTTCTCTGACATTTAAATATTTTGCAAATTCTGTGTTCTTTCGAGTTTGAAAAGTTTTTAACTAATAAGCAACCATTTTTATCCGGAATAACACAGTGTATTTGAGAAAATAAATAAATAATTTGTTACATTATTTTCAAATTAAAAATTAACTGTATTAATCATTAATCCCAGTCAGTATAATCGTAGATTAAGCTTATAGGTTGAGAATGTAATACCTTAAAATTGATAAATACGACTTATTTTGTTATAAAAGTAAATTTTACGAAAAAAAAAAAATTTGGTTCATTTTTGAAAATTTGACATTTTTTTTCAATTAAAAAAAAAAATACAAAAAAAATTCGGCCCATTCCGAGCTGTGCGGAAATAGTTGTCAAATTGATTGAAGTTTCTTTTGAGAAAAAAAAATAAAAAAAAAAAAATGACATACTTTGAGAAAAAAACGATTTTACTCGAAAAACACGAATATTTTGTCGAACTTATCGTATTTAATTTTTTTTTTTGTATTTATTCAAAAAGTACATTTAAAAACAAAAATTTTGAAAAAAAAAAAAGTACTCAAAGGTCTATTTCCAAAAAAGTTATGGTTATTTGAAAATGAATAAGCCATTTTTTTGAAAAATTCATAACTTTTTTTGGGTTCGATAAAAAAATTTGAAAAAATTCTCAAAAATGTTTTTCAAAAGGTAGAAAAGAATAGAAAAGTTTCAGCTAAATCTAAAGGGGTCGGGTTCAAGAGTGGTCGATTTGGCATGGAATACCCTATATATATATATATATATATATATATATATATATATATATATATATATATATATATATATATATATATATATATATATATATATATATAGACCCAAAATTAAAAAAAAAATGAACACTGTACCACTTCTTCTCCTGGAGCTCGGATACTTCGCATGGGGTGCAGAGGAAGTGAAAATAAAATCAATGGAAGCGAATCCGGACCTATTATACGATCAATTCAAGAGAATCCATCTCATCAGAGAAGAATGGCAACTAGTTAGTTCAATTAACATCAAGAAGCTAATAACACTCTACCCAAACTTGAATCAAAACCTATGGGAGGCTTATGGGATATGTTCCCTGAAATTCAATCATTCATCTTGCATGTCGTACCTAAGGACCAACACCCATCGAGAAATACATGCCGAAATCGAACAAGCAAAACACTGGCTAAGACAGTTTCTCGAAGATCCACAACTTGAAGAATTACACCCAACTTCAGCATCCCTACAACAATCAATAAATAAACAAGTAACCGACCTACAAAGGACCCAATTATTCTCAATGATAGGAGATAAAAACATTCGGTGGATGACTAACCACTTAAGAACTCTTAATAACGCAGAAAAAGCCATAGAGGAAGCAAAGTGGGGCAAACTGACCTATTTAACAGTGTCAGCCAAACATCTAAACCAAGCGACCGCGGACATGATCAGAAAACATCTGACTTTAAGTCCACCTCAACCTCTGAACCACATATACATTAATTCGCTGGCAAAAGTATCAACGATAGAAACAGGAAAAACGAACGGTCACTTCCTGATAATAATAACCGTACCACTCTTCGAAGAAACACCATGGCTAGCATACGAACTTAGATCACTCCCGAAGCCAGAAAAAATCGGAGACAAAATATCAACACTAACGATCCAACCTACATCAAAATATCTCGGGACAGAACCATTATTCGAAGAATACTTTCTCGCTGAACAAGACTATATGAACAACTGCAAGCCCATTGGACCAGATATGGCCTGCCTAACCGACATTCCACCAAAAATAACTAAACTAGAGAACGAAGTAGATTGCGAAATGGAGCTACTAATGAACCCGAAGACCGAAAATCTCAGAGAATGTAACGTAAGGATAATCACCAAATGTAAACTAACCTGGATAAAAATGAACGAGAAAAACACGTGGGCATACTCAACGTGCAAAGAGGAAAACATCCAGTGGAAATGCCCAGAACAGACAACAGGAAACATCGTGATTAACGGAACTGGATTAATACACCTTCAACAAGGATGCCAAGTAAATTGCAATAAATATAAAATCCGAGGAACAGCAAGAGAATCAACAAAAATAGACCTAATCGCTCTAAGCTTCAACCTGTTCCTGGAAACGTTAAACCCAAGTCTCAAAATTAACAGCGAAACTCCCAATCTACTCACAAAATTTAAAGATCCAGCTACAATCATAGATAAATTCGAACCTTGGGGTCAAGGGCTAGAAGAAAACGAAGAAAAAATGTCACTAATAGCACTAGACCACCAAAAAGAAGAAACCAACAAGAAAATAACAATCGGTTTGGCATCAACAATCGGAATATTATCAATCATTATAAGTGGTTTCGCCATACAAAAAATCATTCGTCGGTGCCTATTAAGACCTCAACAATCAAGCAAAAATAACGATAAACCAGTCGTCATCGAACTGAAAACAGTTGAAGAAAAAACGACGTTACCGTCGAAAGCCAATGAACCACTTCCAGAGAAATCCGAAACCAACGAAGAAGGAAGTCCGCCGATTAAGCAAACAACGACTGAAGATGCACCAGAGACTGTCGAGAAACCAAAGAAGTCGAAAACATTCCGACTAAGAGACTACAAATCACCGATCTAGACGACAATCTGAACATCAACATCGTAGCAAATAAGATCGATATTAAAGAATTGTTAAACATAAACTTGTGACCCAGATATCGGGAAAAAGGGCCGAGAGTAGGGAAATGGGACTGAGCCGGAGAGAGAGGGCCGATGGCGGCAATTTAATTGTTTAAATAATTTTCCCGAAGATTCTATTACTTGAATAAATTAGAGTTCATGTCCCTCGAATTTATTATGGCATTAAGTAAAGTTCAAGACTTTTAGTTAGTGGGCTAAAATCATTTAAACAATTATTTTTGGGCAGTAAATGAGAATAATTTCGACGAGAGAAATTATTCTAAGTCCCGAGCCAAAATTAGTATGGAAAAGTAACGAATGGATAGAAATTGGGAGAAATAGCGATTATTATTTTTGTAAACTTAGAATTTGACGATGCGAAGGATTAGAGAATGAGAAACTTCAGCATCCCTACAACAATCAATAAATAAACAAGTAACCGACCTACAAAGGACCCAATTATTCTCAATGATAGGAGATAAAAACATTCGGTGGATGACTAACCACTTAAGAACTCTTAATAACGCAGAAAAAGCCATAGAGGAAGCAAAGTGGGGCAAACTGACCTATTTAACAGTGTCAGCCAAACATCTAAACCAAGCGACCGCGGACATGATCAGAAAACATCTGACTTTAAGTCCACCTCAACCTCTGAACCACATATACATTAATTCGCTGGCAAAAGTATCAACGATAGAAACAGGAAAAACGAACGGTCACTTCCTGATAATAATAACCGTACCACTCTTCGAAAAAACACCATGGCTAGCATACGAACTTAGATCACTCCCGAAGCCAGAAAAAATCGGAGACAAAATATCAACACTAACGATCCAACCTACATCAAAATATCTCGGGACAGAACCATTATTCGAAGAATACTTTCTCGCTGAACAAGACTATATGAACAACTGCAAGCCCATTGGACCAGATATGGCCTGCCTAACCGACATTCCACCAAAAATAACTAAACTAGAGAACGAAGTAGATTGCGAAATGGAGCTACTAATGAACCCGAAGACCGAAAATCTCAGAGAATGTAACGTAAGGATAATCACCAAATGTAAACTAACCTGGATAAAAATGAACGAGAAAAACACGTGGGCATACTCAACGTGCAAAGAGGAAAACATCCAGTGGAAATGCCCAGAACAGACAACAGGAAACATCGTGATTAACGGAACTGGATTAATACACCTTCAACAAGGATGCCAAGTAAATTGCAATAAATATAAAATCCGAGGAACAGCAAGAGAATCAACAAAAATAGACCTAATCGCTCTAAGCTTCAACCTGTTCCTGGAAACGTTAAACCCAAGTCTCAAAATTAACAGCGAAACTCCCAATCTACTCACAAAATTTAAAGATCCAGCTACAATCATAGATAAATTCGAACCTTGGGGTCAAGGGCTAGAAGAAAACGAAGAAAAAATGTCACTAATAGCACTAGACCACCAAAAAGAAGAAACCAACAAGAAAATAACAATCGGTTTGGCATCAACAATCGGAATATTATCAATCATTATAAGTGGTTTCGCCATACAAAAAATCATTCGTCGGTGCCTATTAAGACCTCAACAATCAAGCAAAAATAACGATAAACCAGTCGTCATCGAACTGAAAACAGTTGAAGAAAAAACGACGTTACCGTCGAAAGCCAATGAACCACTTCCAGAGAAATCCGAAACCAACGAAGAAGGAAGTCCGCCGATTAAGCAAACAACGACTGAAGATGCACCAGAGACTGTCGAGAAACCAAAGAAGTCGAAAACATTCCGACTAAGAGACTACAAATCACCGATCTAGACGACAATCTGAACATCAACATCGTAGCAAATAAGATCGATATTAAAGAATTGTTAAACATAAACTTGTGACCCAGATATCGGGAAAAAGGGCCGAGAGTAGGGAAATGGGACTGAGCCGGAGAGAGAGGGCCGATGGCCAGTACAGGACAGCTGAGGAGTAGGGCGCGGAAGAAGGGACAAGGAGGGAAGCGACAACAGAATACCTCTTCAATTTTATGTTCGCCTAATACCTGCGCCGGCCGTTTTCGCACTAAAATTTTGTTATTTTCGTTCTTTTTATTGTTTTGTATATATTTTCTTTAAACAATTTTCATACGGTTATAATTGTTACTACTACTAGTATTAGTAAGATTATTATTTACATTATTATTACCATGTTTAACAATTGTTTAAGACCTTCGTGATTTAATTATTTAATTAATTTAAGTTCTATTGATTCTCAATTATTATACAAGTATTTGTTGTTTATTTTTATTGTTTACTAAAGGTAAATTAATATCACGAGGTTATAATTATGATTTAATTAATTGTTCACCAGAACCATACAACGTTTAGTTGAAAATTTATTATTGAACTATAAAAACTAAGTCGATAAAAATCAATTTATTTAGGACAATTTTAGTATGGAAAAATGATGTGTGAAATTAATGTTAATTTGTTTAAATCGGGCAATTTAATTGTTTAAATAATTTTCCCGAAGATTCTATTACTTGAATAAATTAGAGTTCATGTCCCTCGAATTTATTATGGCATTAAGTAAAGTTCAAGACATTTAGTTAGTGGGCTAAAATTATTTAAACAATTATTTTTGGGCAGTAAATGAGAATAATTCCGACGAGAGAAATTATTCTAAGTCCCGAGCCAAATTTACTATGGAAAAGTAACGAATGGATAGAAATTGGGAGAAATAGCGATTATTATTTTTGTAAACTTAGAATTTGACGATGCGAAGGATTAGAGAATGAGAGAAATGCCCATTAAATTGATAGTTTGTAAATATTGGATAGATGGCAAAAACGATTATTCCGGTTCGTTGTAAGTGAGTTGTCGGAAAAATGTTAAAAGCGAAAATTGGCGATCAGAAAAGGCAAGTCTTGTGACAGAGTGTTATTGTGGTGAATATTCTTCTGCCAATAACATCTGAAGGGACATTACCTCGGTTCGTCTTGAACATTGGTAAGTACCTTTTGACTCTTAACAAGATTTGACTTCCCTGGATTTATGATCTTCTGTCAAAACTCCAGTAGGTGAACATACGCCGTGTAGGTGGGGGCGAAGAGGACATTCTCCATTCGCTCTCGGGGTAGAGGTTTAGGCCCAAGGGTGACGACTAGTCTCCTGGGGAGCCTGGGAACTAGCTTTTGACAGTTAGTTCGCGATTTTGACGCTCACGACGGGCGAGTGTGTGTGAGAGGAACTTTATTTTGTAAAGACCAGTTTTGAATCGGATCCTCGTTACCGACGAAAGTTACGGGTGCGTTTTACCGACGATAGCATATTGTTTTGAAATCATTTGCTTTATACTGTTTTGTTTTGATTTAGTTTTGGGGTTTCGATATAACCTAAAATTGTATCACGTGGTTTTGTTTATTTGTAATCTTTTCTTTGACTTATTTAGATAGATAAATTACTATTTGATCTTTATCATAACCTGTTTTATCTTTCGAGTTTATTTCTTTAGGTTTAGTATCTTTCATGCTATTTATAATTAATTAAATTTGCTTTGGCATTTATTTTTCTTGGTTTTGTATATTGGTACTATCCCCGTTTTGACCCTGGACTTCGGCGAGCTTCAGATTCGAGCAACGGGGGCGTTTGAGTCGCAGTATCATTCATAGTATTTTGTTATTTAAAAACACATCAAAAATTACCCGTTACAAACTGATGTCTCATTTGCGAAAACCCAAAAATTAATAACTTAAAATAATAATAATAGAATCTCCCATTTATGACATTTCGCCTCACGAAATTTAAAATAGCCAAAAACGAGCCAACGGTTTCTATCAGTATCTTCACAGAAGAGAGATAGTAAAATGTAAGACAAAGTTTCATTTAATTTACAAAATTTTTTACTTAATTTACAAATTTTTTTGCGACCGTAGGACTCACAAGACCGAAGATAAGATTATCTCTGGCTTTGGAGGACGAGTGGAAACAGCGCAAAACCTCGATAAGAAAATTTTTTTTTTTTAATTTTTTTTACAAATTTCTATAAATTTAAAATATAAATTACTATAAATTCCATTTAAATTCATTCTTCTATTTTACTATCACTATATCAACATATTACACATTGTTTAATTATTTAATTATATTCTATATTTAATTTATATGAAACTTATATAAAGAATCTAATAATACTTAATTTAAATTTTTATCACATGTATATAACCAATTATATTTAATCATATTAATATCTATTAATATTATTATTATATCAAATCACCAATTATATATCCAATAATCTTTATATACATTAGAAAAAATTTTATATTTCAGAGCTAACGTCACTCATTTTAAAATTCCCTTTCAGAAATAAATATTTTTTCGCATACAATACTGAAATAGTATTTTAAAACGCATACGTATAATATAAAAAGTAAAGTAAGCAAGAGAACAGAGAGAGTGATCTACCGACAATTATAATTTGACCACTAATTACGCGAAGTGACTTCCCGACACCCGCCCAATCGCTAAGCGCTAAATCACACCTACTACCCAATAATCATGCGGCCGTCAACGCAGATCTACGTACATACGACATGTACGTATATACGTGGATCTACACTTACCGCTTATAATTATCTTTTTAATCTCTCCTCCTGCCTCTCAAGACTTAACTCACTCCCTTTTATAATACTCTTAATAAATCCCACTAGTCAAAGCTTTACGTTTTTTTTTCTATATTCCCCCCCCCCATAATATTATTTTAATTTAATTTAATTAGACTTTTTAAATTAATTCCTACTCTAATTTAAAATTCTTTTCCATTTTTTTTCTCTACTTTTTCATCCAATAATCTTATCAAATAATAAAATAATTTTTTTATTATAAAAAAAAAAAATTTTTTTTCGCACTTACCTCCTTAATTTCGTCGTTATTACTACAATTATAATTAGCTGAAAAGAGGGCAAAGGAAAAAAAAAAACTTTTTTTGAAAATAAATTACAATTTGTATTTCTTTAAAAAAAAAAAAAAATTTTTTTCTATATTAATTATAAAAAAAAAAAATATAATTTTCATATATAAAATAAACCCTTATATACTAAACATAAATCATACTAAACACAAAACTAAATATAAATCATGGTCTGGAAGGGAGCGAACACCCTGACTCAGCGCATTTCCTCCGACACTTGACACGTCTGAAACAAAAAGGCAGATAACAAGATTATAAAGTATGAAATAGAAAATTTTCTCTCGAAAGAGAAAAGAAAAAAAATTAAAAAAAAAAAAAGGGTTAAACAATGAACTTACCCTTAAGCTCCGGCGACCAAATAAAAAAACACCGCCTCCATTAAAGCGGTTGCCAGGCGCTCCAGGTCATCGCTGTTAGGAGCCATCACCTCCTCGAGGGCCCAAGGCCCTCCAACGCCCTCAAGGCCCTCTATGCAAAAGAAGGACACCGCCTCGGTCACCTCTGGAGGAAGCCGCCGGAAGACATCCACCAGGCGGGATGCCACCCGGAGCGTCCGGAGCGGGGTAATCGGCCGCGCCAGAGTGCAATATTTAAATGACTGACATTTATTTTCTTGACGCAAAATCATAAGAAATTGTACGCTTACTCGCTTGACGGTTTAAAAATTTAGAGTTCATGCCACATAAATTGAACTCGGTATTTTGGTATCATTTTCACACCAAGTACTAAACTATACTAAACTAGCTGTCCCTACCCGCTTCGCTGGGTATACAATATAGAGAAAACTTTAAATTTTTATATCTAGCTTTTAAAGTATTTATCATCAACAAATTTTACGAACTCCACACTTACAGATACTAAGGTAGGGTCTCATAAATTTATATGAGTTCGTGAAGAAATGAATGACACAGCTTTCCGCATCACCCATGAGGTACTGTGTAGTTGAATGCGTTTCCCTTTATTTTACATGGCGGATCCCCCGTAGGCCTACTCCATGTTAAGGAGGTTCGAACGAATCTAATGTAAAAAATAATTTTCAACTGTGAGCTTTGAGATTAAGTATACGTATAAATAAATACGTCATTCATCTAATCCTAAAATTTTAAAAAGATTCACCGTTTAATTACTTAGATATTAAATTTCAAAAATCACATATTATATTTCCTTATACACGGGTTCTTATGGCGGACAAACTTATGTTTTTAACTCGTTTATCGTCAGCTATTATTCGAATAAAGACTTGGCAACGTCACGTCAACAGTGAGAAAAAAAAAGAATAGAAATATAGTTACAGAGAGAGAAACTATAGAAAATGCCATGATGTTTAAAACGTTGTGTTGCCAAATCTGTTCATTTAATTTGGCAAGTAATAAATACGAAAGTCATTTTATTACTTTGTTTTATTAAATTAGTAAAAATGATCAGTTATTAAATTGTTTTAAATTAAAAGTATATTATACCCTTTGGGAAGGAAAATAAGAAAAGCCTCAGATCACATGTACTAAAAGTGGCCGAGGCGAATCCGACGTCGATAAACATGTGATCTGAGGTTTTGTTTTTTACTTTCCAAGCGCTGTATACTATTTTTTTGTCCGACGGAGGCGGAAAGCGGCAACTTTGTTTAGCGCAGCGGGACGAAAGTTGCCACTTTCCGCCCGGAGGGCAAAAAAGTAAAGAATTTAGACGAATATTGGGAAGACTGAAAGTAAAAAAAAATTTTAACATTTTTTTGACTCATAAGTTACGCTCGAACCTCCTTAAGACGCGAACATTAATACCACGGTTATTGATATGAACCGACATTTCTATAGATTGAATATGAATGCTAACGAATATTTTTAGCACCCGGGAAAAAATAATTTTGATCTACGTACATCTCCGTTGAGCAATGGAGATAAAAAAAATGGCGAGCCAGATGTACATAGATGTGCGGAGATATAAGATGATTACAATTGTGATGTCCGTATATCTACTTAGATGTACGTTGATCTCATAACCCATATAACCTGAAAATTATTTCAGGCCCCCTTTTATCTCCATTGATTAACGGAGATGTACGTAGATTAAAATTATTTTTTCCCGGGCACCCACCAGGGTTAAGAATCGATAAAATATAGTTACTTAAACAATTTTTTGGCTTAAGAATGTTTTCTCTTGGTTTAAGAAAATTATTTTCTCTAGAATAATGTTCTTGGTTCAAGTTTTCTCTTGAATCCACTTAACTTTTTTATCGGTAAAACAATTAATGCCAACTCATGTAAATTTATTTTTTCGATTCTTTAGTTTAATCTACTTTTTCACCTTATTTTACGAATCAAAATGTACTGATTTTCTAAGCCAGTATATTTAATTAATAATAAATAATTATCAATACCATCTATAGAGTTAGATTAGATACTTAAAATTTCTTTATACACAATGTTCTTGGTTGTTCCAATTGGTTGAAGAATCACCAAGCTGTCAGGTGAACTTACTTTTGAGCAAGCAACATATAGTTGGCCATGAGAGAAACAGTCATTTCTTAAATCAATACCAGCTATCTTTAAACTCTGCCCTTGTGCCTTATTTATTGTCACCGCATAACAAACTTTAATCGGAAATTGCAGACGTTTAAATTGAAAGTGGTAATCTGATGGAATTAGAGGAATTCTTGGAATGAAGACGGTTTCTCCTTCATATTTTCCGGTGAAAATCATGGCCTCAATAACATTTTTGTGTAAAGCCTTGACCTGAAGCCTGGTTCCATTGCATAATTTGGGAGGATTTAAATTACGAGTAACATTAATGAGTAACATTATTGGAGCGCCAATCTTGATATAAAGAATATGAGGAGGTATTCCTGGTGGATTAAGAGAATGAAGGAACTCCACAGGATAGTTGACTGCGTCTTCGTCTTTCGTTACTGTGTCCACTGACTCATATCTTACTTGCTCAGTTGATATTTTCTCAAGCAACAAATTGTTGATACAATTGGCTTGTTCATTTGTTGGTGTCAAAATAGCTCTCTCTTTTAACCATGAACTGCAATTTATGTCAGCTTTGTCAATATTAGGGTATATTTTATCAGTCAAAGTTATTATTTCTGTGACAATTTCACAACCCATACAGGACACTCTTATTCTTCCATCTTCTTTTGGAATATTGCCATCACCTATATCAATCAATATTTTTGAAAACTTCTCTGCTTTTGAGTTTGGCTGAAGATGAACACGCATATTGATAGTCAAAGATAGAACTTTGACCAAAGGCCATAAAATTGATGATTTGATGCAGGCTTTAACTTCATCGGCACGTGTTCCTCGTGGCACAACAGGCAAAGTTTGTCTAAAGTCACAAGCTAACAGAACGGTTATTCCACCCATAATTTGGTCGCAATCTCTAATGTCTTGGAGCGTTCTATTCAAAGCTTCAATACCGTTTTTATGAGCCATAGTGCACTCGTCCCAGATAATAACTTTTGCTTCTCGCAGAACTTGAGCCATATCACTCTGTTTAGAAATGTTACAAAGCGGATACTCAGAACAACCTAAATTAAGAGGTAATTTAAATGCCGCGTGAGCTGTTTTACCTCCGTCTATTAAAGTTGCAGCAATTCCTGACGAAGCAACAGCTATAGCAATATTTTTTTCACTCCTGATTTTCGCGAGCAACAAATTAATTAAGAACGTTTTTCCAGTACCACCTGGAGCATCTAGAAAATATAACGAAGAAAAAAATTTGAAATGAGAATTTGGAGTCTATAGGAGCTATAGCTTGGAAATTAAAAATTTTTAATGTTAACACCCACCTTCGCTAACTCCTGTGAGATGAGCTATCGTAAAATTTGCCCATAGACTTTTTCTACATCTCTTACAGAAGATTCCTACCAAATTTGGAGTCGATAGGAGCTATAGTTTAAAAACGGAAATTTTTTCGTTTCGGAAAGATCTCGTGATGAGTGAGTGAGTGAGTGGTATTTCGCTTATATATATATAGATAATACTTTAATAATTAAGATAAAACAAAACCAACTTAATTTATTTTAACGATCATCTTCTTATCATTTTTTTCTCTTTTCATTTTATTCTTCTCCATTCAATTTTAATTTTTCAAATTGTAAATTTTCAAAGTTTGAAGTGAGATAGTAATCGAAAAATTTCACGTAACTAAAATTATAAATTTCAAATGAAAATATAGAAATGTTATCATACTCAACCCCATGAAAAACGTTTCCCATTTCTATAACGCAATTTTCAGCAATTTACTTAGAGGGAAGTTAAAAAAAAACTTACGTATTGAATTGGTTTAAATGGAAATTGGCATTGAGTGGAAATTGAGAACATATATTATCCATAATATGAATGTTATAATTATGATTAACAGCTAATTAGTTCAATGACAGACGAATGGAAGTGGTTATGTTTTTATAAATAGTTTTTCAATTTATTTAACAAAAGAATATTTGTCAGAATCAGCAATTTAAATTGTATAGAATCCTATAAATTAATTTTAGTATAATTGATCATCTAGAAAGTAATCTATTTAAATAATAACGCCCCCGCAAAGCCCTCTATGGGTGGAGTTTCGTAAAATTTGTTAGCTGACCTTTACTCATCTAAAAATTATTCATGATTAGCTGTTCTTTACACAGCAAAAGGAACATTCCTTCCAAATTTCAAGCTTATAGGAACTATAGTTCAGAAATATTAATTTTTCATTGTTTACGCCCCCGCAATCCTCAATTGAGGGAGAGTTTCGGAGAATGTGTTTTTAGTTGAACTCTACATGACAAAATAAATAGTTGAACTCTACATGACAAAATAATAGTACTTTGGGAGTAGAACTCCGTAAAATTTGTTCTTGGTTGACCTCTACATTACAAAATAAATATTTCTATCAAGTTTCAAGTCTATAGAAGCTGTAGTTTTGAAATATTAATTTTCTATTGTTTACGCCCCCGCAATCCCCTTTGGGAGTGGAATTTCGTAAAATTTGTTCTCAGTTGCCCTCAACGTATGAAAAAAAAAAAATATCTACCAAATTTCAGGTTTGCAGGAGCTATAGTTTGAAAATATCAATTTTCCATTGTTTACGCCCCCGCAACACCCCTTATGGGTGGAATTCCGTAAAATCCGTTCTTAGCTGACCTCTACGCGGCGAAAGGAACATTCCTACCAAGTTTCAAGTCTCTAGGCCTTATAGATTCAGAGATATCGTGATCAGTGAGTTCAAAAACGGGATCTCCTATATATATATAGATATATATATTAGTCCATTGAAAAGTTACATTTGGGGTTGCATTTTTTAGAGGACGCAATTTTATTTTTTTGATGTGTAGGGGGGTCAATGTAAAGCTAAAACCAAGTTTGTGGGGTCGCCACCCTTGTCCCACGGCCGCCATCTTGAAAATAGGGGTTGAAATGGTTTTTACGATATATCTTTTAAACTATTCATTTGATAAAAAAAATTTGTCAACATTTTTTGTTTCAAATTAAATCCTCTACAACTTTGTGCCAGTAACTTTTTGTCGTAGAACTATAAATAAAAAAGTTATAAGTGAAAATATTCAAAAATTCGACAAAAAAATTTCTATTTTTCGAAATAACTTTTTTTTTTATCATTTTTCGAAAAAATGAAATCAGACCATTTTTGTAGATCGTTACAAACACGTAAAACAACAGAGATTTAAAAAAATGGAAAATAATAAATTTAAACAAGTCAATAAAAAGACAATTGAAAAATTTAGAAATTTAGAAAAATAGATAGTTCTAATTATTTGTAAACTTAATAAAATGGACATCTCTAAACATAGACAAGTAAATTTAGATATCTTTACTTTTGGACATCTCTAAATATTTACAAATATAAATTCTTACAACTTAGAACCAAGATGATTAAAAATGTAGTAATCATACAAAATAAGCGCTAAGAAATTTAAAATACAAAAGATAACTAAAAATTAATTAATTTTCCTATGACCGCTGCTCCAGGAAGTTGTACAGTTATTTTTGATCGATTGTCTTTTAATTATAAAAACACACCAAGATTTTGCTTTTAATCGTGGTAAAAAATATTTTTGAAGACCAGGAACTACCAACAGCTTCTGTGACCGCTGCTTCAGGAAGTTGTAAAGTTATTCTTGACCAATTGTCCTGTAAAATATATACCTAGATTAAAAGGAAAATTTCTGTGGGTTTTTAAAATAAAAGGACAATCGATCGCAAAGAATTGTACAACTTCCTGGAGCAGTGGTCGCACGAGCTGTTGGTGTTCCGGGTCTTCGAAAATATTTTTACCAAGATTAAATCAAAATTTCTGTGGGTTATTAACATTAAATGACAATCGATTAAAAATAACTGCACAACTTTATGGAGCAGCGGTTACAAGATCTGTTGGCAGTTCCGGGTGCTTGAAATATTTTTTACCAAAATTAAAAGCAAAACCTTGGTGTGTTTTTAAAATTAAAAGACAATCGATCAAAAATAACTGTACAACTTCCTGGAGCAGCGGTCATAGGAAAATTAATTAATTTTTAGTTATCTTTTGTATTTTAAATTTCTTAGCGCTTATTTTGTATGATTACTACATTTTTAATCGTCTTTGTTCTAAGTTGTAAGAATTTATATTTGTAAATATTTAGAGATGTCCAAAATCAATGATATCTAATTTTACTGGTCTATGTTTAAAGATGTCTTTAGTGATTTTTTAACTTAAAGTTTCCCAAATTTTAATGTTTCCATTTTCGGTAAGATTCTTGATCTGTACAAATCATTGAAAAGTATTGTACGTGTGTACCAATAGTGTGTCATCAGTTATTGTTTTTTTTTTATTTTGTTATTATAATTTTTCTAATTATAAATTTAATAATATTGCAAAATTTATAATTAAAAAAATTATAATAACAAAATAGAAATAAAAAAGAACAATAACTGATGACACATTATTAGTACACACGTATAATATAGGTATAGTTAAGAGTACTGAAAAATAGTACTCACTACGGAGCGCTGTAAAACCTTAGCTATTGCCTTACTGAAAAAATGTTACTTATAGAAGTTGTTGCTCAAGAAACGATCTACAAAAATGGTCTGATTTCATTTTTTCGAAAAATGATAAAAAAAAAAGTAATTTCGAAAAATAGAAATTTTTTTGTCGAATTTTTGAATATTTTCACTTATAACATTTTTATTTATAGTTCAGCGACAAAAAGTTACTCGACCAAAGTTGTAGAGAATTTAATTTGAAACAAAAAATGTTAACAAATTTTTTTTATCAAATAAATAGTTTGAAAGATATATCGTAAAAACCATTTCAACCCCTATTTTCAAGATGGCGGCCGTGGGACAAGGGCGGCGATTTATAAAGCGATTTGTTGTAGTTTCATTGGCTTTACAGTTTTTAAGAGCATAAACTATTCTTTTTTTTGTTCCAACTGAAACATTTTTATCAAAGAGAGATAAAACAGACAGCTCATTGTTTAAATACCACAAGTGATCGTCTAATTTTTGTGAGCATGTCTGTGAAAGACTATTATTAAATTTTTCATATGAAATTAATTCTTTAATCAAAGTTAAATCATTATTAGGTGCTGTAATAGCACACGGTGCAGTAAACCAAGCTTTTAAATAGAATATTTTGATAAATAAACAAAGTTCTCGTAATCTATCTATTTCCGATTTAGTAAGATGAAATTCATTTCTGAATAAAAAAATTTTTAAACTATATATTGCTTTAGCCATCCACCTTGCATGATGGACCGCTCCAGGATGCTTAAATGTAATATTTGTGGTAGTAGTATCCAAAAATATTAATGATAATTCCAGAAGTTCACGGTAATCGTCTCGACAATGATCCATCTATAAAAAAAGTTAAAAGTCAAAATGAAATTGATTATATCGCAATTTCAAAGTTGAGAAGACTAATTATTATTAACTGATGTGAGGTAAAAGTTGTAATATATTTTACAAACGCAATTTTAATCGTTAAAGATGATTGAAAGTATAACAGTCATGTGAAACTGACTTTCAATATTTTTAATCACGACGGCAAGTTAATTAATCAGAGTAAAATTGATAATTATACTGAACTTTATACATTTTTCTTTTCCACTTTAACATCAGTTCATAATTTCTCAGCGCTGGATTAAAAAATTTTACTTCTATTTGATTATTAACGAATTTCAAAATCTCATCTTTGATTGGTGTTATTACTTCCAAAACTTTTGTGTCAGAAATACCAGCCGTAAAGTTTGATTGGTCAATTTCATCCCACTTCTTTTTAAATCTCTGATAAATTGGAACGTTTGGGCCAGACGAAGCAGGCCAGTATACTTCAAATGCACTTCGAAGAACAATTTCAAAAATATGGTGTCGGCATGGCAAGTACAACAGTTTTCTACTAAGAGCCTTTTCTACTAATACACAGGCACCATTTCTGATTCCTGAAAAAATAAAATAAAAATTGCTAGTCAAGTATCGATTTTTTAGAGTAGTACGGAGAAATCTTTTCAATTTGAAAAAAAAATAACTCATAGCTTGAAAATTAATGGTTAATACTAAAAATCTGATTTGATTTAGCATTTAAACATTACGGTAATCAACCATGTTATATTTTTTTTATTAATAAATTATTTGCCCGTATTTGACGTCGTAGTATCAGAACACAATGCTTTGATGTTGTCAGTATTAATATCCCATTGTTTTACTGTTTTAATAATAGCTGAAGCTTGGTTTTGTCCAGTCCCAGATTCTAGTTTAGGAACTCCTAACAGTTGAAATTTACCTGATGATGATAAAATAATCGGAAGCCGGTCAACTTGTTCTGTACCTGTAATATCTGATAACAGTTTTCCATCAAAATGTAGTACATAATTGTCAGTTTCCAGATTAGTCTTCAGATTTAACGCCGCTTCTTTCCGGAATTTTTCCCTTGCTCGGTGAATGGTCACATGACTAAAGTTTACGCTTGCACAATCAATGTTCAAGCTAGATAATAAAGCAGCAATAATGTAAGTCGCCATCCTACTAGTCACGTTAGCTCTATCCAAAGCCGCAGCAAGTTCTGGTGTCATTATATCCATTTTTGGAACTTGTTGTTTTGGCATTTCATCTTCATAATCAGAGATTATACGAGAAGTATTACTTTCCAAAGATTTCTGAGATAATTTAGATGTATGACTTGATATTTCATGATTAGCAACATCATCAGTCTCAACTGCACAATAATAGTTAACATTGTCATTATCAAACACTCCGACATTATTATTACTATCATTACCATTATTACTATAGTTGTTATCATTGCTATCAATGTTCTATTCATTATTATTATCACTATTATTGTTATTATTATCATAATTGCTGATATCAACATCCATGTCTTCGACATCTTCTAAAATTGGTTGAGAATTATATGAAATAAAACTCGACTGGAAGATTTTTGTCCCAAATAAAATAATCTTTTTTCTTTGTTCAGTATATTCAAAACATCCGAATGAGCTACATCAAATAGTTTATTTAATTCATCCTGAAAAACGGATTCCTTTTTTTTTTTGAGACTTTGACTTTTTCATTTTACGGTTTTTTTGTAAATTCTTCCATCGATTGTGATTTGAGGTTAGTTTCAAAAAAGCAGATCTTTTCTCTCTTGTCGGGATTTGTGCCGCACACCAAATTTCAAAAACTTTGTCGATAGTGATTGATATACTTTCTTTAACTGAAATATTTTTCGTATCAAGATAATAAAATAAAAGTGACATAACCTCTTTCAGAGAGGGTAATTTTTTTCCAACTAATTCACTTAACACATCACCAATCAAGTACACTGTTTTCGCCATTATGGTCACAAAATTTATAACTAATATATTTCAACTAATTAAATTAATAATATAACGGATTGAAAAAACAGTCAGTATCAATGAACAAAGACAATGACAAGAAGATATAGTAAAGCGTTGAGAGCAAAGCAACTAAATGAAGTTAGTACCGAACAACCAGGCTTACCAACACAGAGCTTAGTAGCTACAACACTCAAATTAAATGAGTATAATACTCTGTACCGACAGAGCTAAATAAAGCTCTGTTGATATTATTCATATAAAAAACATTTGATCAAGTTTTATAGTAGATTTAATTGATTTATTTATTTACAGAATTTTCATATTATTTTGAATAATATGCAATGATGAGTGTTTGGTGAGTTTGTGTAATAAGGAACTTTACATTTTCCTCTTACAAAAATTTATAAATTTTATAAATTATTAAATAAATTTGTTATAAGAAAGACCAAAAAATCATTTATGTGACATTTTTAACGTGTATATTTATATATTAGTGCATTTCGTGAGTTAAGTATTGAATTAATTAGTAAAAAAAAAAAGTTTACAGTCTCAGGTTAACGGAATTAAAGTAATTTTACATAAAAAATAATAAAAATATGGCATATGATATTTTTTTGTATTTTTATTGGAAAATATTTGAAATTTTTTATTAATGTTATCTTTGACCGCGGATATCTTTGAAGCCGTTAATCTGAGGAACTTTGGTCTTCAAACATTTTTTGTAGAGCGTAAAATTTCCTACAAATATCATTTTTCAGATTGTTGTTATAATGAACCGTTCCAAAGTAATAAAAATCAAAAAATTAAAAAAAATTTTTCCCGTGTTATTTAAATGGAAAATAAAGAAATGGATACAGGCGAATCTTACTATTGATATTAAGAGCTCACATGGGCGCCAAAATTTTTGTTTTTAGGTATACTATCACTTTTTAGACACCAGAAGAAAAAAAAAAATTCGTCTTTTTTTGAAACACCCTAATATATATATATATATATATAAATTTTTGAACTACGTGCATTTTCTGAATCTGCTTGACGAGCTGAGTCGAAATATAGCAAAATTTTTCAAAAGCTCGAAGAGTTAAAAAGCATAGGAAAGCTATCTTTGTGAGCTTGGAGAACTCAAAATAACACGGAAATTGTATTCTTGAGCTCAATGAGCTCAAAAACATCATACGCGCAATTTTAAGCGCCTAAGTCTGCAATTAGCGGGAAGTTGCAGATTGTTGTTATGATGAACCGTTCCAAAGTATCAAATAATTATTCTCTATAGGTAGATCTAGTCGCTCAAGATTAATAACGATTTCTCATCATACCAATAATTTGATAGTTATTGATATACAGCAATCAAGTATGTCATTCTCCAATAACGTGTAATTCCCAACTAAACAACAACAGCTGGTATATTACAACTAACGCATGCACTCTACTGGTCGAAAAGCGCACTGAGGAAAGCGCGCGAGAATTCAAAACTATTGCTTTTTTCTTTTCCTATATTTATAACTCTCAATAAGCTTACTATACATACTATTCAGATTATCCGTATCCGTTTTCATATTAATAGTATCATTAAGGCTAATATGGACCATTTCACTGACATTCCTTTTGAACCAGTTGCTTTCTCTATCTAATATTTCCACCTCATCGAACTTGAACTTATGTCCAGTATTAAAATGGTGCGAGGCTAAAGCAGTCTGATTTTCTTTGTCCCTAGATCTTATTTCACAGCTGTTCTTATGCTGGTAAAGTCTTTTCTTTAGATATTGCCTAGTCTGACCTATATATGATTTATCACAGGAACACGGAATCTTGTAGATAAACTCAGAGATATCATTAAGTGGTGTTTTATCTTTAAGTCTTGAGTAGACATCACCTATCCTGTGTAAATTATAGAACGCAGGTCTCCAATCCGTCCCACGGAAACTTAACGATATTCCCCGAGTCAGTCCTCTTACAAACGGAAACCTGAACCTGTTTTCTTGAGAGTTGTTAATAGTAACCTTCTCGTCATTCAGATGTTGTTCTCTGAACTTCCTCAAGCAGATGTCCACAAAGGACTTCGGGTAATTATTCATCTCAAGAATGCCTCTAACCTCTTCTAAATTTTCTTCATGGAAGCTCTGATGGCTCAGTTTTAGCGCTCTATAAAATAGTCCCAACACGACACTACTTTTCTGAGTCAGAGGATGATAGGAATTGAAATTCAATAATCTACCCGAGCTTGTAGGCTTCTGGTACCACTTTGTATGCAGCTCTCCATTTCCAGTCCTAATTACCATCGTGTCCAAAAAGGCCATTTGTTTATTCACTTCTACTTCCATCGTGAATTGAATCTTTGGATGTATGCTATTAAAGTGGTCCAGGAGATTATCCACCTCACCACGTGGTATTGCCAGTAACGTATCATCAACATATAATTTCAGAAACGCTATTTCCATCTGTCATAAATAGATACCTGAGGATGTCGGAATAAAACCGACGAAACGTCGTATAACAAATAAATGAGTTAAAACGAATCAATTTGGTATTTTCACCTGATTTCACCACATAGTTACATCTTAAGACCTGAATTTTTCAGATTGTTGTTATGATGAACCGTTCCAAAGTAATAAAAATCAAAAAATTAAAAAAAATTTTTCCCGTGTTATTTAAATGGAAAATAAAGAAATGGATACAGGCGAATCTTACTATTGATATTAAGAGCTCACATGGGCGCCAAAATTTTTGTTTTTAGGTACCTATAGTGGTATGATAATTTGGTGAGTAGTCACCTAATAGTAGTATGATGATTTGGTGAGTAGTCACCTATAGTGGTATGATAATTTGGTGAGTAGTCACCTAATAGTAGTATGATGATTTGGTGAGTAGTCACCTATAGTGGTATGATAATTTGGTGAGTAGTCACCTAATAGTAGTATGATGATTTGGTGAGTAGTCACCTATAGTGGTATGATAATTTGGTGAGTAGTCACCTAATAGTAGTATGATGATTTGGTGAGTAGTCACCTATAGTGGTATGATAATTTGGTGAGTAGTCACCTAATAGTAGGAAGTTTGAGGAATTTTGGGTTGGTGAGTAGTCACCTGAGGGATGGATGTGTTGGTAGACTGGTGAGTCATCACCTGGGATAAAAAAGTTGTTAATTAAAAAAAAAATTTTTTAAATTAATTTTAAAGATTTGGTGAGTGATCACCTGTAAAGAAGTTAGGAATTTAATAGAAAGTTCCCTTGAGCAAATGGTCGAAACTCCGGTCTAGACTTCGATCTATAAAAAAATATAAATGAAAAAAAAAATTTTGTAACTGTTAATTAATTATCTTTGGTTGAATTTTTTTGAGTCCCCTTTTTTTTTGATTGGACTGCAGCTGTAAATAAAACAAATTAACCTGGCAGATAGTATATTGGATGATGTGAATGATGAAGCGTTATATAAACATTGATATGAATAATTATTTGAATTTTATTTTATAATTGAACAATTTTGAATATATAATGAACTGACTTATTATCAGTAATGAACAAAAAAGAAATTTTTTTTTTTTTTTTTTTTTAGGATTATTGTTAAATAAATAATAGTTTAAAAAATTCAAAAACACGCTTTTTATAGAAAACCGAAATAAAAAAATAGAAAATAAGTTTTAATGAATTTAAATTAAGAATAATATTAAAAATTTCAATAAATGTAAATTAATAATAGTCTGAATGAAAAAAAATTATTTCATTTTAAAAAAAGCGTGGGGTGCATGGTGTCAATAGTTATAAATATTTTATTTATATATCATTTTGATAATATCTTAAAAAGCACTTCCGGCAAAATTTTGAATTTTTAGCGAAAATGCCCAAACTAAGCTTCTGCTAAAATATTCTATGAAAATCGAATAAATCCTCTCCTCTCAAAATATCGCAGAAAATACCCAAACACCGCCCCTGTTGAAAGCGGAACTCAAAATTCCAATTTTAAAAGGTCCTCCACGGAAGTTACATTTTGGCACACCCTAATATATATAGATATACAGCTTTCTGATTTTTGTTTTATTTTATTAATTGTAAATAAAGGACACTGAATTATCTAGCCATTCGCATTTGGTGACCTTCAATTCATTCAAAGAATTAAAAAAAAATCCAACTAACTTAATGCATTTTTTTTCAAGTTACAGTGTTTCCGAAGTTTCATACATGACGGACAGGAAAATTTTTTGACCTATTTTGATGTTTTTTTCCGTTTCTATGGGACTAAATCAATTTTTAAAAAGTATGGAATTAATCTCCATTAAATAATCTTGACAATAGTGTCCAAAATATCTTAATTCTGTGAATTAACAAGATTATAACAAAAAAAATAGTTGCCGAAATGAGACGAAAAAATTTTTTCGATGCTTTGCATCATGAGTCGTGCAAAATATTCGATGTTTTTAAATCACCCCAATGTAAGTAATCAAATAAAAGCATGTATCAAAACAGAGGTTAGTCTACAGCTAGTCCAAAACATTATAGAATAACCACTAAACATATACTATAAAATATCTTAACGCTCATGCAGTGTTGTTAGACTTTTCAAACGAACAGTTTCTCGTTCGTGATTGGTTAAAATAAGTACATAAACAACAATAAGTTTTAGGCTTGCCAAACACAACTCTCAAGTATACGTACTGCACACTCTAGCATAAGCTTATGACTACGACTGTCGCGAGGGTACTACCTTAAATGACTATGATTGATAATGTGATGTCTCCACTGATTTGTTTCTTGCATTAACGATTTATTATAACTTAGTCAATGCATAACGGAATGGATGCTGTTTTTAAACAATTATCTAATTATTTAAAATCATTCATCTAAAGACTATTTAATTTATGTTGAAACATTTATATTCTTTCAAGATTCTTGGATTCCTGCCGAAAATCTATCTTTTACTAAAACACTTTGACAAAAATGTTGACTCTCATACAATACATTTTAGTGTACAATTATATACTATTTAAACTTGAGGAAACCTGTAGATAAGTCAGCCTGATGGAGGTAAGTAGCTTCGGCCTACGGGTTGCACAGCTGGAGATCGAGTTGGTTGATACGTTGGTTGTGGAATACGAGGTGGAGAAGTTGTACGTGGTTGAATAGGCTGTATTGGTACGGGACGAGGCAAAGGAACAGGCATTGAAACTCTGGGTGTATATGGCGGTAAGTATTTTGGGGCTGGAGTGGAAATTATAGGTCTTTCTGTCGCTGGCTGGCTGGCTAAGACTGGAACTACTGCCTTGTTGGTTGGCGTAGTCCCGATGTTGTAGACTGTCCTGATGGTCTGCTCCTCAGTGACCTGGAAGGTTAGTGGTTCCTGATGTACCTTTTGATGGAGATCATCACCCAGCTGCTTGATGGAGGGCTCCATCGCTTCGAGTCTATGGTTGACGGCAACGACTTCCTCAGCTACATCGCGAAGGTTCCGACGTTGTTGGTTGGTTGTCTCTGATAAGTTGGTGACATCACGTTGTAGAGACTGGATGTCTCGGGTGTTTCTTTGCAGCTGTATGCGCAAATGCTCGATTCCATCGAGTATGTCATTGACCCAGGAAGGTCGTTCGTTGATGCGTCTAGCTGTTGGCTGAGCTAGAGAGTCTAGTCGATTCACAAATGCTGAGGCAACTGTTTGTTGACTCGCATCCGTGACTGATGGTTGCTCTGTGGCTGCTTTGCTGCTCGTGGATGCCGGCATGGGCGACGTCGGGATGTTCTCTGGCTGGCTAGCAGCATTGACTCGACCTGTAATCAGATTGCTGGCCGCTGGTGTCAATGTGGTTGTTGCTGGAGTGGTTACTGCAGTAACTATGGTGACCGTGCCGGGCTGAACTGCGAGAGGCCTGGGAATTCGGCCGAAGGTGAGCTGGGCAGCTTCCTCTGGAGTCAGGCTAGGTTAAGCCATAGTCGGCGACGATGTAGGAATTACAGCTGGCGGTTCAGGTGATGATGGTGATACAATGTCGCTTTGATGAGGTGAAATGGTGTCGGAAGCTAGAGTTTCGGTCAACGGGTCGAGAATCAACGATTCCAAACTCGCATGCGAACTAGCTTTCGACTCGCTGCTAGTGATAGATGACATTGTAGTACTCTCAGTAGTTTCTTTCTGCAATGAAATTTGTCTATTAGACCTTCGTGGAATTTTCAGATCATTTAAATAATGTGTGCCGAGGCCATTGCCATTTAAATCTGATAATTTCACGACCATTGGGCTTATAATATCGGTAACTACCGCGGGTCCTGCGTATTTCGGTGCTAATTTCGCGCTATAGCCATCGACTTTTTTACTTAGTTTTTTATTTAAATAATAAACGCGATCCCCAACCTGTAAATTAATAGATTGAGTCGAGAACCGTTTTTCGTGTTGTTTTCGTGTTCGTTCCCGGGCTTATAACATGTAATGTTCTGTGAAATGTCGAAGCTCGTCTATTCTTCTTATTCGGGATTTCCAAACAGTTATGTCGGTCTCGTCAAAATTTTCAGTAACGGGTGTATCTGAGATAGCGTGTGGGTCACGGCCATGATTTAAATAAAATGGGGATACGCCTATAACTCGAACAAATATTAATTTTCGATGAAAACCAGGAATAATGAGATAAGAATATCAATTTTTTCTCATTCGTTCGATTACTTGTTTACATACAAATTTCTACACATTAATGTTTCTCAATCTCAAGTTTCAAATTATTTCCATGTTGATAGGTCAATAAGTAGTGTCAACAACTTGACATAAAGAAAAAAAACGTCAAATAACTAATTATTTCATGAGTTAAGGATGACTTTAAGATAATGTCAAAAAAAAAAAAAAGATGAGATTAATTTATTATTTACCCTAGCAGTTTCACCGCCACGATTATAATATGGCCAATTCACGGTCAAAAATCAGTCAAACATTAGTCTATATAAAGTGATTTAGCGGTCTTTATCAGGTGTCATTGGGAATAATTTTGACTGTTGATTCATCGACTGAAGATCCGAAAAATACTTTTTTCTGCGGGTGAACTCACGGTGACTTTACCGACATTTGACCATTAATTCACCCGCATGGAACTAGCAAAAAACTAGCATAAAATTAGCTTATTACGGTAAATTTACCGTTTCATTATAGTAATCCGATGTAACAAAATAGGTGCATTCACCCAAAATAATCAGTATTAAGCTCGTAAAATGTTTTTTCCTCTTAAAAATGCAAAAATTTTTTTTTTCATAAATGTTATTTATATAATATAATTAATGTAATTATATGATTTTAAGGTATTATATTCTGCATATATTGTCCGAATTTACAATTATAATGACTAGGACTAATGATTGATGCAGTTAACATTTAATGACTCAAAAATAATGCAACAAATTATTTATTAATTTCTTCTTTGGCGTTTAAATATTTCACAAATTCTGCATTAATTCGAGTTAGGAAAGTTTTTAACGCACAAACAACGATTTTTGTCGGGAATTACACAGTGTAATTGTTGAGTTCCTACAATTGGTTTTGTTTTCAAAAATCGTTTATTCAAATCATCAACTGCTGTATTATAATCCTCTTCTGGTAAAAAATTGACGATAATATTTGGCAAGTTGTCTGAATCAGAAGTCCATTCAAAAAGACCTACAGGTGTCGTTATTTGTTTATTAACCGCGAGTTGGAGACTTGCTCTTGCTGTAAGTCGTTTGAGGATGCCACCAATACCATCACACGGGCCTTTGCCATGGGCAGTCGCAAAAAAAAGCCATTCAGCAGGAATATCAAAATCATCTTTATGATAATATAAATTCACAAGTTTTTAAAGTTTTTAACTTGTTGAGGAGCCCCATTAGAAAAATAATAAATCTTGTGACAACGTTCGGAAAGACTTTTTACAAAATCAGTAATTATTTTGATGAAAACATGAACAGCAACAGCATCGTGATTATTACAATCTGAAATAATTACTAAACTTTCATGTTCAAGTTTGTTACCAACTTTATAATAAATAACGACCGGAAAAATTGTTGCCTGATTATTGTTCCAGTGAAAACCAGATGCTGCATTTTGTATGACAAACGCATAGTTCTCTGCAAAATCACAAATAATAACAAATTCATTCGGTTTCAGTGTTTCTTTCAATGTTTTTAGAAAGCTGGTTTGTTCTTTAGCGATGAATGAATGAGGTAGAAGAGTTTTTATTTCACTACAAAATTCTTCAACAAATTCTTCCGTAGGCTTAATAAAAGTTTCTAAACTGCTTCTTGGTTTTGTTATCCAATGTTCATACGTAACATTTACAATTTTGTCATTTTCAAAACATGACAATAAAATGTTACTCAACTTATCTATCCCAGGACAGTTTTCACACCCACCCAAATAACATTTAGACGATGAAGTTTCACATATAATGATGCTTAAGCAATCGCTGTAGTGTTTTATGGGCTTATCTGTATTTTTGGTAAGAGAATGAACATTTGCACCTAAAATAAAAGTAATTTAGTTAAATAAAAATTTACGCATTCATAATTAATATTAAATTTGATAATTACCAAGCATCATCAACTTAACGTTTTGATGGATTGGACATACACAGATGGTGTGTGTTCCACTTGCCCATGCCAACACACAATGTTTCGGTCGCAAAGAAGCGAAGTTCGAAAATCCAATTTTCTCTGCAGCGTTTAATCCCCTAAAAGATTGGTATAATTCTTTCAAGTTAGAGAAGATAAGACTTTTTTTGAAATCAATAGTAGAAATAATTTTTGCGCCCCGGAGGCTGGATAAAATTCGGTGCATGATCGGTAACGGGTACGCTGATTGTTTGGTTTTTATTTAAAGGACGATAGTCGATACACATGCGCCAGGTATTTTTTTTCTTCGCTACCATAACTGGTGAATAAGCCCAGCTACTATTCGAGGGTCGAATATACCCTTTTTCGAGTAATTAGTCGACTTTTTCATGTAATGCTTTCATTATTGGCTGACTGCGTCTGTATGGTTTACAGCGTACTGGGGTTTCGTCAGTTACTTCGATGCAATGTTGTACTAGGTTAGTAACTCCTAATCTGGTGGATTTATTTTTGTTAAATTCTGTTGTGACGAAGTTACTTGGTTCTGATCAGTCTGATGAATAAAGAGCGTTAAATAATAACGGTTTAATCCTCTATATTAAAAGAGATGAATTTCGAAACAGAAGTGAAGTTAACTGATGTATCGAATTATCGAAAAAATATGGTCCCCAATTTCTTATTGGTTGAAGTTGTAATTTCGTGGATAAATGATTAGCTGTGATTGGCTGACATAATTTAATATAGTTTAGTATAGTTTAGTATGTAGTCTGAAGATGAGTTACTATGGGTGCATTCGCGTTGGACGCTCACACGCTTTGAGCGCACTTAAATGTCATTTTTAGCGTTTGACTTGGTGCTGTGAGAGTCTTAAAATCACTCCCGTGGCTGAGTTCAAGAGACAAATTTCTCGCTTTCAGACGCTCACGCCACAAAGATAGGGCAGCAAAAGCGTGAGCGCTAGATTTCATTATTTGCGAAAAATTTCAAACGTGAGCGCTCAGAGCGTGTGAGCGTCTAACGCAAATGCACCCTATGAGCATACTGTAAGCATACTATAAGCATACCATAAGCATATTGTTGTTTAGTATATTAATCCACTTTAAATGATGACGATGCCTCCTCGTGGATGAAGGAGTGAGACTATTGACACGCGGGATTCTTTTGAGTTCGTTGAATGGTTTAAGAGCCGTTCTCAGTTATTGCAGTTTTTTTCATTTCAGTTATAATTGAATTAAATTAAATAAGTACACATTTCGTAAAAAATACTCTTCTGAATAAAAGATAATTTAATTAAATATTTTCCAGTAGAGCCTTTTTCGAAATTAACATTTATATAATATGTATGGGGTATTCCATGCCGAATCGACCACTTTTGAACCTTACCTCTTTAGATTTCGCTGAAAATTTTTTATCTTTTTCTACTCGATGAAAGACGTTTTTCAGAATTTTTTCAAATTTTTTTATCCAACCCAAAAAAAGTTATGAAGCTTTCAAAAAAATGGCTCTTTTATTTTCAAATAGCCATAACTCTCTCAAGTTATGAGTCCGGCTTGCTTTCTTTGTTTTTTAAACAGATTCGCGTTAATAAGAGAGAGACACAAGGAGGGCTCATAACGCGACTCGACTGTAATTATTATTATTATTATAGTAAGTGAAAATTTGTCTGATGAGGCACGGGGCACGAGTCTGTGCATACCTTACACCCATGCAGATATTTCACACGCACGGGGCACGGACATACCAAGCACGGATACAGTGTACAGTCGAATCGCATTATGGGTCCGGCTTGTTTTGTTTGTTTTTTTAACAGACTCGTGTTAATAAGATAGAGACACAAGGAGGGCGCATAACGCGACTCGACTGTATCATAGACCCGTCTTTCGTGCTTCATCGGACAAATTCTTACATTCATTATTAAAATGATAACAATTACAATAATAATAATAATAAAAAAGAGGCATTCGGCCACACCCATTGATAGGTAGATTTCGTGTTTTAATATTAAAAAAAAAAAAAAAAAAAAAAAAAAAAAAAATTA
>JZSA01003430.1:0-57884 GCA_000956155.1 Cotesia vestalis | reverse complement strand
TGGTTCAGAAAATTTGTTTTAAATCAATGTATCATGATTTGAAAAGGAACTCACCACTGTTGGTTCTAAGTTTTCAATCAATATTTATTAAATAACATCATAACTTTAAAAGAAAATTACTTGATTTGTTCGTTGATTTTGTTGATTTTGGGGCTGCTGGGTCAATTATTTCGTTGGCTTTCCTTTGCCCTCTTGGCTTCTTATTAGTCTTTTCGGTATTGTGCAGCAGTCTTTGATTGTTAGTATTAACTGTAAAATATATACGTATAAATTATTGTAATGGCAATTTAAAATATAAATTTTGATATTATACTTAATTTTTCAATATAAAAATTTTATAACCTTTAGACGCTGGGTTGTCAGCAATCCTCTGCCTTTGTTCTAAGATGTTAGTAATAAGAGGTGGCTTATACTGAGGTTGAGATTGAGTTTCTGCTTTCAAGCCTAAAGAATATTCTAATTTAATAATTTTATCTACGGAAAAATTTTCAAGACTTATATCATACTTAAATTAGCGTACATATGACAATTTTCATAATTTTTCTTATTGGGAATATTTTATTACGAAAAAATATTAAAGTGGAACTAGTTTACGTCTAAAATAAAAAAAAAAAAATTTTTTTACTTCTAATTAAATTAATGAAAAAACAATTAAAAAATTTTAAACGTCTTTTAATTTCGCATTTTTTTTTATATGAAAATCACATTTTTCAGTATTTAAAAATTTTTGGAATTGTTATGTTGTAAAAATTGTGACGAAAAATTGAAATGCAAAAAGTTTCACCTGTTAAAGTGTTAATTGTAAATCTTTTTATTACAAAAATTACAACAGAGAATTCAACAGAAGAATTTCATGTGTGGAAGAATTAAAAAAATATGTGCCTTTTATAAAAAAAAAATAATTTTTTACTTTACTTTCAATAAATGGAAAAGAAAAAATACAAAAATTATCAAACGTCTGCTACTTTTTAATACAACTACTTAATTGTCACTCACTATATCTTCTTTGGCGATCATAACTAGTATTCATATACCGTCGATCATACACTTTTAAACTTTTTATATTAGCCCGGTACATAGCTATTTTTTTTATTATTATGACTATGTTTGTATGTCCAATTTGTTAAAAATTGTTTAGCGTTGTTATTTACGCCACAGTCAACGGTCAACTGAGTGGAAACACCAGGCACAAGTACACGCACGATGCGCAGTTCAATTTTCGAGAGAAGGAATACGGCGTTCTTTGGTTGGGTGCACGCGCAATATTATAAAAAAATAATAAATTAATAAGCGTGTATTCACCCGATATAGCTGGCATAGAGAATTTATTTATTGAACTTTAACATGGTATTCCGTTTGTTCAGTGAACAGGCCCACTCAGTGAGCAATACGTCACTGTGGGCTCCCCAAATTTACGAGCCGCACCTGACAAGCGCTCGTTCCCGCAAAATTCACCCCGCTTGCGCAAACCGACTACTCGATCACGCCACATGTATCGAATTTTACTATTGGCTATCGATGTCGACATCAATAGAACGAATTTATTGATTGGTTATCGCTCTCGCTAGACATGCGCAAAAGCCTTCTTCCTCAAGTCTATGAGGAAGAAGACGAACTATTATTATTATCTTTTCGCAGCAACGCTTTCTAGTAGTCGCATCGCCATTTTTTCTAATTCGCTTTCGCTATTACTAAATTACCGCTTGTTTTTGCTTAATTTATAATTAACCCTCGCTTAATAAATTGTGCTTAATTTCTTTAAGTCTGTTTCAGATAAATTGTGTTTATTTGTGCACCTAAAATTTGAACAAAGAAAAAACGCCAACTTCGTGGCCCTACTAATAACTATTGTATTGAAAACTGTAATAATTACTATTAAAAAAGACGTTATTTTTGTGATTTTTTAGAAATATTTTTATTTGTTATTCAACAAAATAATACCATGAATTTTCAAAGTCAAATAACAGTAAAAGGAATTATATCTTTCAACTTGCGTAATTGCGGTTTCGTCCCAAATGTGCACCTATTTTGGACTCGTCAGTAAAGTTTCAGACAATTATACAGAAATGGTTAATTAAAAAATAATTACCATGCGTACAATGAAACTGAATACGCATGAGTAATTTTCAACCAACCGTATTATTGTCATATTGTGCTCATTCTACCTTAGACCGCTTAGAACGGTCGAAGTGAAACATAAGTTCATACAGCTTTTTAAGTTCGCCAGTAATTAAACTGAATAACTAAAAATACAAAATTCTTTTGTATGCCATAAAACTTTAACGCATTACTGTGCTGGAATACGTTATACGTTTCACATTGTTTACTAAAATCAGATTACACAGACAAATATATATAATTTACATAGAAATCAATGCTAAATTTATAAAAAGTTTATTGATAACTAATAGAAGTGTGACACAAGTTAGACTCAGATATTAAATATACTATGATTGGCTAAAAACACACATGATCTTCGTATAGTGAATATTTTTTTAATTTTTCTTTTTTGATATACATATACGTGACACTATAGTTTATTTGTTATTGAAGATAATAAAACCCTGTATTTTTTTTAGGAATACAACGTCCTTTAATTATGAAAAAGAAATATTAGCATTCATCAACTGTATTAATACTTTATTATGAATTTTTAAATGTCAGCCCAATAATTCTTAAATATGATTCGACAAAATCAAACGTACCTTTACTGCATATAATTTTATTACTCAAAAGATTTTAATCTTTTCGTATCAAAATTATACGTGTTCGAAACTGCAGTGAATTGTTTATTTTAATCTGTATATACTTTGAAATTACCTTTTATATTTTTAAATTTTAACATAATACGTATGAACGCGTTATCTTATTAAGATTGATTATAGTTAATAAAGATTTAAAAATTACATTTATTTAAAAATAATATTATTTGGTATTGTTGATACTTTCTTTACGTTTAAATGAAACTTTTTTTATTTCGCTCTCACTCTCTGTCTCAATGCGTCAAGAATATGCTTGTTATGTCAAATATAAATAATTGTAGGCAAAATCTTTGTTAAACTTTTCACGCTGATAAGCAAATAATTTTTGCAAATCGACGGAGTTAATTTTTAAATCTTGCCAGGTTCGCTGATTGAAATTCGGAGAAACAGAAGTTCTGGGATGAGCCGCAATATAATGTAAGTTTATTACGTTTATTAACCTCAACGGTGTTTTAATTTTGATTAGTTTCGGCTCAATTCGACTAATAAATTCAAATATTCCAGTATTATTGTTGACCATAATAGATACTATCGAAATATTTAACGCGTCAGACATTGCATAAATCACACCTTCGTTACCCCATGAATTTTTGCGAGCTACCATGCATAAGAAATCACGTATACTCGGGTGCTTCATTTCTTCAAAATTCTTGTCTAGAACAGAAATACTGCCTCTAAAGATAGGGGGTCCATATTCATGAATATTGTCAAGAATATGGTTTATAACGAACAATCGAAAATTTAAATGTTTTTCTTGATCATTGAACAGCAATGTTGCCTTAGATCTGTAAAAGCAGTTCCCATCAGGGTTGACATCAACCAAAGTAAATAAATTCTCTATCAATGTATATTCTTTATTTGCATGAAGTGATGAGCCACATTTTATATATTGACTTAGTGAAGATGATCAACAGATTCGGTAGAATCTGGCGCCAAGTTCCGTTCTCAAGCCAGACTACCGAGTTTGTATATACCGTAAGCAGAACAGTTTTTTGAGGTTACAAATTTTTTTTCAAATTTGATTTGATTTTTTTTTTATATGATATTTTATAATAGTAGTTCGTGCTTTTCATTACGCGTATTACTTGATTATTATCAATTATCTTTATAATTTCTATTTAAAATTATTAAAAATAATCAGCACAAACTATAGCGACCCAGATTTTTAGATTTTAACTTTAAATAGAGATTATAAAGATAATTGATAATAATCAAGTAATACGCGTAATAAAAAGCATGAACTACTATTATAAAATATCATTTGAACAAATAATCAAATCAAATTTGAAAAAAAATTTGTAACCTCAAAAAACCGTTCTGCTTACGGTATATACACACTCGGTAGTCTGGCTTGAGAACGGAACTTGGCGCCAGATTCTACCGAATCTGTTGATTAGAAGAAAAGTATCCTAGTATTCCATGGCTAGAATATTTGAACAAAATTTTTCAAGCTCATAACAGCATAGAAAAAAATCAAAAAATCTTTGTCTCTTCTTCTAATTTCTTATCAGAATTTGAAAAACTTATGAACAAAATACGTTCCAAAATTGTTTCTTTTAATTTTTAAATTTACAAAAAAATTTTTTTTAATTTCCGAAAATCATATGCAACCATATCGGTTACTTGGATTTTTTAATTTCTCATTTTATATTTTTTTGTAAAGAAATAAAATTTTTTTTTTCTCAATAGTCTTATGAACGTGGACTTGGCGCGATTTTTTTACAGTGAAACTGTTTTTGTTCGGATAATTCATTCCGGAAAGGATTGTCATCCATCCTTTTTGCGGCTAGCGTAATTTCAGAACAAATTTCAGTAATGAATAGTTTATTTTCATTCCAAATACTCTGAATGCTTTTTAATGTTTCACATTCAAATACTAGTTGTAAAACTACCGAAACAAAATTCAATGGTCTTTGTTTCTGAAACGTAATTGATCTGCTATTATTCATCGATTTCGTTTTTGAGCTACAATCGTCATCGGACGAATCTTGCACAAAATCGACAGAGTTATCCTAATCATAAATAGATTCTGAGTGATCCGAAAAATCACTAGCTATTAATGATATTTCAGAATTATCTGTTGAATAATGAGAGTCATTATCGCAGTCATCGTCGTAAACTACAGTTGACTTTGAATCCAAATTTGTCGGCTGAGTATCGATTTTTTTCATTGTTAAGAGATTTTTTTCTCTTTTCTTTTCATCTTGTTTTTTTCTGGCTGCGATAGTATGCGGAGCTTCTCGAATCGGCATGCTACGATTCGCTCGGCTATCAACCACTTCAAAAATAAAAGACGAGTTATAAAATCTTTCGATTTTTGCTTTTATTTTCTTAATCCAAAATTGATCGTCTCGGACAATCTTGTTGGCAACTTTGATCCATTCACTTTCGTGAACTGTGTAAACAGCCAAGTAACAATATTTAAACCCTGTAACATGTAATTGACCTTGAATATTATAATACATGGGGTGGTCTTTATTGATTTCTTGGCTATCCTGTGCAGAAAATAACTTTGTCCAAATCTTGCTGTTCAAAGCATCTGTAAGATTACAATTTTGATCAGTGGACACGTTGCAAACAATTACTATAGAATCTTGCCTCACAATACCATCCGGTCGAGCTAACAGATAAAAACATTCTTTATCTGAAGAAAGACGTAATCCACAAGATGACACTTTGTCGTGAATCACATTATCTTGTAAATACTGTATTGCTCTATTCCTGTGGTATTGCCAAGATTGTAATGTTTCATCGTTTAAATCAAGAGGTTCACATAAAATACTTGCTATAACGTTTGCGCATGAGGTTGTTTCTGCCATTCGGCATATTTTACCCAGAAAAGTAGTGGAAATCATATCTTTTTCAAAATCATGAGCGCATCCATATTGTAATTTATTTATAGTTTCAGTCTCATACTTCAAACGATTGTCTTGTCGATCACGAAGCACTTGATTATGATTTTCAATTGCTTCTTGTAACTCCTTATCAGATTTATCAGGTTTATTAGCATGCGGACCATAATCCTCATCAGTTCCCCGACAAGCATGCTGAGATTTTTTTTTATTTTTATTGTTTTTGCGGCTTACTGCGTCACAAAGTCTTTCAGCTTTATTACATTTTTCTAAAGTCACAACTAAGGAAGGTACTTTTTTATTTATCGCAAGAAACACCTCGGATAAGGCAGCACCGGAGGTAGCTTGATGAATAGCTGCTATAATCATACGCTTTTCATAATCATCTCTTTTATAAAAATTGTAACCTTTATCGCAATTATATTGTCGTGTGATCGAAAAAAACTGTTCCACAATATTGGTAGTTACCTCATGTAATAAATGCGCCGAATTTTTACTCAAGTCTGAAACAATTTTGATAATTCTATCAAATAGCTTCAATTCCTTCAGTTTAGGAACAAAATTTGGTTTAGATTTATCACATGACCACGATAAAGGACAATCATTATGTTGCCCCAAAACATGGTAAGGAACTAATAAAATATTGCTTTGCAACTGTATAGCATTACTATCGAAAATTGCACACTTTTCTTCGATCGACAAATCATCATCATTATTCAAATCTTTTCTTAAGCGCTTCACTTCTTTTTCTACAACTCGACGTATTTTGATCGCACTGCCCTTTATATTCTTTCTTAGAGTACCCATTACGCCTCGCTCACGATTCACTGCTTGCGCTTTTGAAGCTTGCCGAATTTTTGTACCCATGCTCCGGAATAAGTGATTGGTACATTTGATTTTTTTCGGCTTAATACCAAATTTTTTATATGGATCAGCTTTCAGAATACCATTTTCAATACTACTGTCATCATCCGAAATATAAACATTGTATATCATGCCAGTAACTTCAATGCTTCTATTAAAAGCTTCGACAACACCAGAAACTTCCATACTTGTCGAGCTTTTTTTGGGATCGTAGTTTGAGAAACACTCATGGTCAACTGGTATTTGATTCAAAGACGCAGCTTTACTACATATAACGCAATGTTTATTGTAAATCACTAAATCTATCAACTTCTGGGTACGGTATCCGATAATGGCAATAACACCACCTAGAGAGTCATATTTTCCACCAGGAAAACTTCTCTTGCCATAATTTCCATCAAATATGACGGTACAGCAGGGGATATTATCTACCACGTCACCATTTTCGCGAGCTAATCGTTGTTCTTCTAAAGCGTTAGCATCCAGTACTTTCTTAAGAGCTTGATGCAAGGGCTTAGTAAACTCTTGTCGCCATTTGGTAAATGTACTTTTTGAAGGACACGGTATGTCAAATACCATTAAACTGGTTTTAAATGAAGCAAACGTACTTTTGGATCCCAAAACACTTATTACGGCTGCTTCTTTTAAAGTAGGTTCTTCCTTACTAACAGGCTTGTTTGTATAGAACTGTTCATGAAATTTACAATTACGACACTTTAAGTACAAAGTAGTATTCAAGCCTCGGTCAACTACCTTATAAATTTCAATATCAACTATACGACCTTGACATTTAGAGCGATTATGGAAACCAAACTTTATTAATTGAGCAAACAAATATGGCAAATCAGTAATTCGTCGTTGCCCATGTTTAAATAACTCATAGATTTTATCGCATATATAATCGATCGTATCGGATTTATGAGCATGTAAGATTTTTTCAATTCCATTTTTACAAGGGATAGATTTTTGACTGTCATTGTTATTTTACGAATTTAAAGTCGATTCTGAAGCCGCGGAGACGTTTTCATTTATTTCCTGATTACCGTTATCGATAGTAGCATTATTATTGCATCTATAATCATTATTCGCCAAAAACTTTGACTTCACTTCATTAAGACCTGTAGATTTCAGATTCGCTGTATTGTTAGGTGAAGGGTGAACGGTGAAGGGTGAGTGAAAATTTGATTTTCCCCTGAATTTAATATCACTTTCTGCTACAGGACTAACACTTGGTTCATCAATAACAAAGTGAGTTTCATCAATAGAAATTACTTCAGTAATATCTTCATGGTCACAATGATTAATATCGAATAACTTAATGTCGCGATCAGATTTAGATTCATGATAACTATTTATTTCATTGTCATTCTCACTACTGGAAATGGAGCTGTCAGCTAAGATATGAGTCTCATCGATAAAAGTACCTTCCATTATTTTGAATCCATCCAAATTACTAGAATCCAGACGGCATTCAGATTGATAAATAGTTTCACGTTTTAACGAATCATTTGTTTCATCAAGGGCATTGAAAAACTCATCATCAACGTATTGGATATCATCGATAAATTCAATTGAATAATCATTATCAATAGATGCCGGATTCAAAACATTGGGTTTAACACGTTTGATAGGATACTGTTCAATATTAGAATCACAATCACTTACAAAGTAGGAATGTTTACCTGAAACTTTTAATACAGCTGATATTGAGGTATCACTGTTATTAGAAAGTTTAATCTTCTTTCCACTGTTGTCCTTGGAATCTATAGCTGCTACAGAGTCTTCTTTGTTTTTTTTTAAGCTGTAAATGGTAATAGAATTAAAAAAGTGTGGGAAATCCAAAAGTGCAATATATAAATCAGCTAAAATAATACGATAATGCGCAAGCGCCTTCAGTGGGATAAATGTACACGATATATATACATAGATATACAGTCTTTTGATTTTTGTTTAATTTTATTAATTGTTAATAAAGGATACTGAATTACCTAGCCATTCGTATTCGGTGACCTACAATTCTTTCAAAGAATAAAAAAAAAAAATTTAACTCATTTAAAGCATTTTTTTGCAAGTTACAATGTTTCCGGAGTTTCATACAGGACGAACAGGAAAATTTTTTGACCAATTAAATCAATTTTTAATAAGTGTCAAATTAATGGTAATTTCATGAGCTATCACATGAAGTTTTCAAAAATTAGCTAACTCTGTTCAATCACAAGTTATACATTAATGAAGTGGCGAAAAACGTGATTTTCACTATTTTTAAAATTTTAAATGGCTGCAATTTCTAAACTAATTTATCGATTTAGCTCCTCTTCAAACTCGTTCAAGGCAATTACCCAAAGAATATGTGTACCGAGTTTCATCTAAATCCGTTGAGAATTGTAGACGCTATCGTGCCCACAAGCCGCGTTATATTACATATATATATATATATATATATATATATATATATATATATATATATATATATATATATATATATATATATATCAAATATATATCGGATATAACGCGGCTTGTCAATTTACAACGGATCTTTACCAAACTCAACATGGTTATTCTACAGATGAATACCAAAGTCAAGTTCGAAGATGAGCTTAATCGGTCAAGTAATTTAGAAATACCAGGATTTCAATATTTTGAAAATCATAAAAATTCACGTTTCTTCACTTTCTTACTCGAGTAACTTTTGAATGGGATAACTTATTGAAATTCTGTAAAATGCATCTAAAAGCTCTTAAAAAAACTTCAATTTGAGAACCATATCATAAGTGTAATCTTAAAATTTTTTATAAATGCCAGAATTTAAAAATTTTAAAAATGATAAAAATTCTCATTTCTTCACTTTCTAACTTGAATAACTTTGGAATGGGATAACTTATATTGAATCTCTGTAAATTGCATTTGAACGCTCTTCAAATGAGCTTTAATTTGAGTACCATGTCATATGTGTAGTTTTCAAATTAAGTCCTATTCCGCTATGCCAAATATGAAATTTTACTTTAGCAGTCGTTTTTTCGATCAATTTGTCCAGTGTTTATTTTCAGTTAGGAGGTATACTAAGTTCAAATTTATCAAAACAGTAAAAATCATACGTTATAATCTAATTGTAATTTTGATTAATAAGTAATAAAATGAAAGCTACTTCCATTTCGGCTGCCGAACGGTCTTTTTTTTTTACTTAATACCTTTTTGTAAAATACAAATGTTATTGAAATGAGTGTAACGAATTTGAACTTAGTGCGACTTTTAAAAGTTAGACGGTTTTTTTTAGGATTTCATGCATTTTTGTAAAGAAAAATTTATTTTTTTTTTAAATACACTAATTTAAAAAACTAACTTGGTTCAACACTCAGTCTTGATCCAAGAGAAAATTTTTAAAGAGGTGGTTGTCTTGCTTCAAGAATATATACTCACAATATTAAGTATCTTAAAAAGGAAGAGAAGATTTTCTTGAGGCAAGAGACGAGTTTCTTCGATCCATACCAATTCCGACTAGATTCAAGAAGTTATTATCTTAAGTCGATCCTATCAAATTCTAGACCCGTATGTACTTTTTCGACAAAAAACTCTAAGTTTTTAAATTTATTTTTTATTTATTACAAGTTTTTTAGAGGTATTTGCAATGTTTTAAAAAAATTTCAAGTAAAAAAAATTTATTGATTTGAATACGCGGCATTCTTGAATAAATCTTAAACCAAGAGAAGAATTTCTTGAGTTAAGAAGACTGATTATTTGAAAATAAGAGTTCAGTTTTGAAGAGAATGTTTTTCTTAAGTCAAGATGGTTTTTCTATCAGTGTAGGCTTGTAAAAGTCAACTATTTAAGATTTTTCACAGTGAAATTGTTTTAGTGTAAATATTGCATGTCTTAAAGCTTTAAGAGCGAGCGTAGGTATGCTCTATACTCTTGCCGAAAGTCAAAATCAATATTTCATCTAATTTTTTACTTTGATTACCAATGTTTTTGATTACTTCTTATTTACTTGAAAGTAAACAATGTCAAAAAAAATATTGACTGAAGGTTAAAAAATTTTAATTCAAACAAATTTTTGTTTTTCATTTCTTAAAATTTTAAACAATGTTAATTTTGATTTGTAAAATATTATGTCGATTACTTGGATTTGCTCATTTTACAACTCCTCGTAAGTAATGAACGTTTTTCAAAAGTCGACTTATAAACGTAGACTGTGCGCAACTTTTTAGAGTAAAATTTTTTTTGATGAGATTTTTTTTTTTAATTTAAATGCAAACAATAGATTATTTGAAGTTAATTAATTATTCGTAAACAATCATCAAATATTGTTATATATACATAGTTTCAATGAATTTAAATAGAAAAATTGATAGTGTATATCTTAAGATATAAATAAATAAAATTCATATAAATAAATAAAGATAAATAAAATTTTATTAAACAATTGTTACGTCCCAAACGATGAACGTAATTTATTAATATTTATTTTGGTCCTGGTATTTTTCAACCACTAGACCGGGAACCCAGAAATATTGTGAAAGGATATTGGTATTTTCTTTTGTTTTTAAATAAATTAACTCACTGCAAATTTAAGAGTTATAGAATATATTGAAATTAATTAAAAGTTACAAAAAGATAAATGTTTACAAAAAGATAAATGCTTACAAAAATCTATTGTTTCAGATTTATATTAATTTTCAAAGTTTTACACATGTGAAACTACAATAAGTTGAACACATACCTTTATTGTTACGTCGATACACGTGGGTCTTTTGGTCAATTAATATTTTTGTTATTTAACGCGGTTAATTATTTATTTAATTTTATGTGAAATCAAGTAGGAAGTTAGAATATTATTACGATTTTACTTTAAAATAACAAATGAAAACTTATTCTTTAACACTGAGTTTAATTTAAAATAAACTATTTAGCTGCGTGAGAGTAGCCACAGTCACTAGCTAATTGGGCGATCCGCACAGTTCGGGGTCAGGATGACGAGAGTGAGTTCATGCGAAGTTTTCTTGGGACTCGAATTTTTGGGCGTTTCCAAATTACTAATTGGGGGAAAACAGTATCCAATTACCTGTCTATTTCCCTTAGTCTACCCTCTCTTCCGATTTTCCAAGATGTTCGCTTGAACTCCCTTTCCGGGGCCCAGAGGGCATGATATGCCTCTCTCTCTCTCTTACTTATAGGCTAATATATATATAACTATGTATTGGTATACGTGTAAGCACATTTACATGCATACAAATACATAGTTTTATTTAACTAAGTCTTATATTTTATTAATAACTATTACTAATAATATTCTTTCCTTATAATTATTTATTCTTTCGTAATTATTTACGTAATTGTTGTAAACCCCTTTTTATATTACTAAATATTTAAATTATTATTTAAATATTTTCTATTGTTTTAGTTGTTAATTCCCCTTTTTTTGTAATTATTTAAATACTTCCTATTTATATTAATGTCGGTTATTAAATTTGTTGTTAAACTTTTATTATTAAATTTTTAGTTCTTTAAAATTATTTTACCTTAAAAGTTTTAAATTTATTTTCTATTATTTTTAATCCTGTTTAAACGTTTAAAAAAATTCTAAAGTTCTTTTCTAAAATGCTGTCAATACAGAGGGCAATAAAAATTCCATTTACTTGTGTACTTAGGATTTTTAATCTTCAAAGAACTCGAGTCCGCTTAATGACGGGAAATTTTTCGGCGAGATCGGACGAGACACCTAATGCGTTTCTCGTTATCAGTGTCCGTTGTAATTTTATTTCCTTTTTCAAAAATATATTTTTAAAAGAATAAAATTATATTATACAGACAAATAAAATAATGTAAAAAAAAAAAGACCACGACGTAACACAATCATTTGATGAGTAACATTTAATTGATGTAATTTGAATTGAGCACTTTACTAATGCAACTCTTTAACTTGAGGCGTTAACAACATCCAAACTCGACAATTTATGTTTGTGTAATTATATCGCGCTTGAGTGTATAAAGATAGAAATCGTTGGAACTAGATTTCATATTGGCGTTTGCTGTGTAGTTCTAAATAACGGCTTTGAAGCGTTTTTTATAGTTTATCAACGCCAGATTTTGTATTAAAAAAAGTTTTCACCTAAAAAAGGGCGTTGATATAGTTTGTGCTGGTTAAATTTAACGATTTTAAATAGATTTTTACACAAAAAAAAATCATAACTAAATGTTATGCTGTTTAATTACAGAAGATCGATCTATTAATTATAAGATTTATTTTTAAATTAATTTTTATAATTATAAAATTTGTATAACCCTAAAATAAAATACGATTCTGTTTATGGTATACACACTCGGTCTATTTGGCGCTTCAACACAAACACTTTTGAACGACACTTGACTTCCGACTCGATCGAGTCTGCGGATTAAAAAGTAATAGGTGACATTATAACGGCGAAATTGCAGTTTAAAGATTTTTTATTTTATTGGATTACTTATTAATTTAACTAAAAAAATTAGGAAAACAGTTGACCCTAAAAGCCATCCCTGTAACTTCTCCCTATTTTTGTGCTCATAATTCTACTCGTACAACGTTTTTGCGTAATTCAAGTTTAAAAATATAAAGTTTTTGTTATTTTGAGCTCGAAAAGCTCTAAACATAATTATTACGTGCTTTTAAGCAATTCGAGCTGAAAAGACTAATTATAGAAATAAAACAGGATTTTCGAAATTTTTAAATAGCCATAACTTTTAAATCAGCCCTATATAAAAATGGAAAGCACTTACTGAAAACATGACCTCTACTAGACAATTCGTTAATTATAAATTAACAGTTATTAACAAAATCCTGCTGGTATACTGCATTCTATCACGCCTATACAGACAAACATAAACTTCTGAACTGGCGGTATTTTTCGGCACTTTCGAAAAAAATAAAACACGCAACGAAATACATTTAAAATCAATAATTTTAAAAAGTAACGACCCAATTCGTTCAATTTTGAAAAAGTTAGTACGATATATAATTTTTGACATTAATAAATAATCGTTTTAGAACACATTAGTAAAGTTTCAATAATATCTTTAACTTCTTTTTTTTTTAATAATCATCAAGAAACTCTCGAAACGCACTGATGAAATTGTTTCACCTCATTCTATTTTCTTTTACAGTCTTAAATTATCGTATATTTTCCATTGATTCTAGGCTAGCAGCTCATCTGAACATGCAACTATGGATGTAGACGATTACATTAGTGGTGATGGTACTGTTTATAATGCTGATAGTGAAGATGTAGATGCCGATGTTGGAGACAGATCCTATGATATTGCTGATGACAACAATGATGACGACGATGACGGCGACAACAATGAAGATGACGGGGAAGAAGAAGAAGAAGATGATAATGATGATCGTGATGATGATGATGATGATGATGATGATGATGATGATGATGATGATGATGATGATGATGATGATGATGATGATGATGATGATGATGATGATGATGATGATGATGATGATGATGATGATGATGATGATGATGATGATGATGATGATGATGATGATGATGATGATGATGATGATGATGATGATGATGATGATGATGATGATGATGATGATGATGATGATGATGATGATGATGATGATGATGATGATGATGATGCAGATGATCATGACGATGAAGATGATGATGATGACGACGATTGTGATGATGAAGATAATAACAGCCCATATTTTAGTTTTAATAATATGCCAAATGCGAGCGTACCTCTGATTGCTAAACGCAATTTGACTGCGAAAGATCAGATTCTCTCAGCAATAGCTATGTCAGTCCGACATCGACAATCGTACGAAGCTACAATACATAATTTAAAGTGGTTGAAAAGTTTATATCATCAAAATTCGATTCCAACAACTAAAGATGAACTTTGGACGTGTCTTTCTCGCAATGAAGATTTATTGGAGTATCATTATTATTGTAAAAAATGTAAAGACTATTTGGGCGAGAAAAATTTAAAAACTTATCAATTACAAAATCAATGCCGATGTGGAGCATGTGGTCCAGATAATGAATTGGAATGTAACCTAAGTTTTTTTATTTACATTAAGCTAGCAGCACAAATTAAGGAACTATTTTCATTGCCTGGCATTAGTGATTCATTAAATTATAGATTTCGGCGAATAAAAAAGGATTCCAATAGTTATGAAGACATTTATGATGGAGAAGAATATAAGTCTCTGAGTGCCCTTGGAAACTTTTTGGAAAAATGGTATAATTTTTCGTTTACGATTAACACGGATGGATGTCAAGTAGCTAAGTCTTCCAACGCAAGTGCATGGCCAATTTATGCTGAAGTTAATGAATTGCCTCCGCACATGCGTAAAAAACACATGCTACTTGCGGCAATATTTGTTGATGAAGAACATCCAGTAATGAATAATTTTTTTAGACCATTTACTGATGAAATTCAGGTTCTTTTTACTGACGGTATTAAATGGAATCCTTCAATTACAACAGAAGTGACGTCAAGATTTATAGTCACCACATGTCGTGTAGATGCTCCGGCTCGAGCGGCTTTAACTTGTGTAAAACAGTTTAATGGACATTTTGGATGTTTATACTGTTATGCAAAGGGTAAGAGCCTCGGTCCTGGTAAATTTGTTTATCCTTTATCTCAGTGTTATAAAAGAGAAAGGACTGATACAGAGCTACGTTAGGATATGGAAACAGCATATGAAACAAAAAAAATTGTGAGAGGAGTGAAAAATATTTCATCTTTGGTAGTTTTGCCCTTATTTAACATAACCAAAGGCGTTGTGGTTGATGCAATGCATGCTGTATTTCTTGGTGTAGTTAAACAGCATACGAAATTATTATTCACGAAAACTGGTACCCCTTATTACATCGGCAGTCCTGACCACCAAAAAGTAATAAATAAATACTTATTAGGAATCAAACCTCCTTCATGTCGTTCCCGAAAACCACGAGCAACATCAACATATCCGAAGTGGAAAGCATCTGAATGGCGAAACTGGCTCGATTATGCACCTATTTGTTTACAGGAAGTATTACCAAAGAAATATGTTGATCATTTAGCCCTTTTATCGGAATCAATCCATCTTTCAAATAGTGACTGTATAACTCTAGTCAATTTAGATCGTAGTGAAATGCTTCTAAAAAAATACGTAAATCTTTTTCAACAGTATTTTGGTATTCGGAACATGACTTCAAATATTCACTTACTGACACACCTAGTACAAGTTGTACGAAACTGGGGTCAAATATGGGTCCATGAAGCTTTTGTATTTGAGGCATGGAATAAAAAAATTATGGATTTCATAACTAGCCCGCATGCTCGAACCTATCAAGTTGCAACACGTTTCTTGATGTATAAATTTATTATTACCTCTCTTTACGATGATGCAGTATCTCCAGAAACAAGGAAGTTTATTGCAAAGCTTTTGAAAATTTCTGTTGAAAATAAAAAAGGTGTGAAGAATCGTGTGACAGGTTTCGGAAAGTGTATTGCACGCATACCGACAGAAAATGAACGTGCATCTCTAGTGAGTGTTGGATATGCGCCTTCAAATATAACATGCTATAATAAAATGACATAAAATGGAGTAAGATATGAGTGTATTAAAGATAACAGTACGAAATTTTGTAATTCGATAGTTTTTTGTGGTGATGGAATTTTTGGTCGTATAATTAACATTGTAAATTTTCATCATAATAATGAGATAATTCATGGAATCATAATTCAGAGAATGAGACAAGTCGGTCATGCGTTCGATACTGTATTTATTAATGAAGTAGATGTATCCGATGATTTAGTTTTTATTAAAGAATCAAATTTTATAAAGCCAGCAGTGCAAATTTTCGGATCATCAAAATTATATGTCATTAAACAAGCGAATTGCTGGGAGACGGATTAATAAGTTGAACTTTATAATAAGTTTAATTTTTTTGCGGAAAATATAATATTTAAGTGACTAGCTATAATTATAAGGAATAAAATAAATTTCTTCATTATTTTCAATTTGTGTCAATTAGGTTTTTTTTTAAACATAAAGTTTCAGAGCCAATAAATATTTACATTGTAGAGTCAAAGAAAAATTATTTTAATGTAAAACTAAGTTCTTATATAAAATAACTGTCTATAAAATTAATATCGAATTTATGTCTTAAAACACGAAAAATAATTATTTTTCGCATGTGTGTTGTAAAAATTGAACTGATTATTTGATTATTATTTAAAAAACAAACCTCTAATAATTATAGTTCTAAATATTTTGTTACAATCTTCAACTGTACGATTTTAATATTTAATTCATTGTTATAAAGTTTCAGTATATTCTGTTGAAGAACAATCCTCACTATGAATATCATAATCATAAGAACACACTATATATTTTCCTAAAAATATCATACTATTTTGATATAAGCTCAATTTTCTACATGACATTTTTTTTCATTCGAACAAGCGTAAATTTAATTATTCCAAAATAAATTGTATGGTAATGTTTAATTTTTTATAAAAATAATATCTCATTCAAAAACTTGTTGTAATTTGCTCTGTATTAAAGTCGAATTGATTGTGCAAACAATTCTTTTCTTCCGTGAATCATAAGTTGAAATTTCCATAAGCTCAAGTTGAATCCTCTGTTGCCTTACAACTGCTACTAAATGTCTCAATAAATGGAAAGTTTACAGATTTAAAAATTTTTAATTTTAAATTGGTGATAAATTCTAATGAAACTGTGTATTAATATAATCTAAGGTAATTTGTAACTATTATGACTGTTACAATACTTAAAAACCAAATGTACTTAAAGTATATACTTGTAAGAATCTGTAAAGTTACTTGTAAATATATGAATAAACCTCAATATTTCTACAGCTATTTAGATATATTTAGTTTTATGAATTATAGAAGATAATATTTTTTCCGGTTATTAAATCCTGTAACCCCACGCTGTTTACAAGTTAATTTTCGAAAAAAACATAGTTTCACATTGGACATAAGATAATAAAAGAAAACAGTATTCTTTAAAGTTTAACAATTTCGATAATACCTAATTGGTTAAGATGAAAGAAAAATGTCAAACATATTGGATCCGGTGAATTATATAAATTTACCCTCAACAGAGTTGAATTTAATTAACTATTGTATGAATGGTATAAAAGATATTTTTAAAAAATTATCTGTAAATTAAAATAATGAGACTCTTTTAAATTATTACAATTGTCTTGACTGATCTATTTTAATGGAATATTCAAATAAATATGTCACAACTATCTAAATACTTGAAAAAATCGTAAACTAGTAAAATAATTTTTTTAAAAGTTATACAAAAATTCATAATATTTCAAAATTTTAAAATAGGGAACCAATTAATAATATATAATACTAAATTCACCTGTTGACTTCTTAATTTTATTTAATAAAGATAAAAATAGACTGTTTACTAATTGAAAGTATTTTCAAATTACAACATTTGTTATCTCTTATTTTGTAGAATGAAATGGTTGTTAATTATATAGTCGAAAAATGCTATATGATTATCAATTTATTAACCATTTGTCGTCTAACTGTTAATATAATTAGGTAAATTATGAAAACTCAATACACTACACTCGTGTTAAAGTTATCATAAATATACTAAGGACAAAATTGAGAATTATTCGAATTTACTCTGAAAAGCGCTAAACCCACGTTGAAAACATTTTCAAGACATTCTGAAAACACTATAGTTTCATTTTGAATTCACTCTAGTTTCATTTTGAATTCACTCTAGTTTCATTTTGAATTCACTCTAGTTTCATTTTGAATTCACTCTAGTTTCATTTTGAATTCACTCTAGTTTCATTTTGAATTCCTCCGAGTTTACTCTGAATTCACTCTGAGATTACTCTGAATTCACTCTGAGATTACTCTGAATTCACTCTGAGATTACTCTGAATTCACTCTGAGATTACTCTGAATTCACTCTGAGATTACTCTGAATTCACTCTGGGATCACTCTGGATTCACTGTGATTTGACTCTGGAAAAAAGGCACAAAACCACTCTGAATCCACACTGGTTTCAATATGATTTCACTCTGACTCTGAATACAGAGTGATTCCAGAGTGAGGTGAAGGTTGCAAGGGATTTATGACTCCGTCCAGACGCACAAACAGAACACATCTCGACGTGTTTACAGGGGAAATTTATGGCTGTTACCAATTTTACTTTACAACGGCTGCATTGTGAATCACATAAATGATAACCTGAAATAATTATATACTCAATGATGAATATTATCTATATTATTAAGAGAATAAGCGAAATTTTGTGGCCAGTGTATTTATGCGATAAAATGGGTTTTTACAATTAAATTTGGTATCGTTGGAAAGGTCTTGACCTGAAGTTGTGCCTTTGTAATGTTTTATTTGCTTCTCTAAAGTCATTTATTTATTACGATAAGTTTTCGCAGTAATTATTAATAGATTTGAATTAAGTGATAAACAAAATTTGTTAATTTTTTTTTCGTTTTGTGTACACGTCAATGTAGTTATATGTCTAAAATTTATTTATATAATCAAGAGACTAAGTTAAATTCTGTAACGGGTATATCTTTATCGTAAATTAGATTAGATATTTTTATTTAGTGAAAGTCATTTTTAATTTAAATAATTAATATAGAAATGAAAATTTTGTGACGAGCAGATTATTATTAAAAAAAAATTTTTGTAGTTTAATTTGATATCATAAGAAAGGTCGAGACAAAAATTAGTGTCTTTTGGTTCTATATGTTTTTTAGTATTTAATTTTTTATGCAAAGTTTTTGGAGGAGTTTTTAATACTTTTTTGGTTCTTTAAATTTGTTCGGTCACATTGATTCGATCCTGTGATAGCACTATTATTTTTTAAATTTATTTAAAAAGTACCTAAACTATTAGTGTCATTATGAATATAAAAAAAAACATTAAGCAAAAGTTTTCTTATTCATCATTCGTAAATCTCGGCGGTCGCATAGTGAGTGTAGGTTTCCGGTAACAATTAAATGTTTATGAATGAAAAAAATAGTGATTCATAACTTCTCACCATCAACAACTTCATTGTTATTATCTGATGGCTGCAGTTCATTTACGATCCGCTCGATTTCATCTAGAACTGAACGGCTACGCCTTGCGACACGCTGCTCTTCGATGACATCTTCGCCATTATCAATCGGATTGCGAACGTTGGGACCGTATTCGTTTACTAAAAAAAAAAATTAGGAAAACGGTTGACCCTAAAGGCCATCCTGGCAACTTCCCGCTAATCCCATATCCAAGCGCTTATAATCACACATTACTTTTTTGAGGTGTTCGAGCTCAAAAATATAATTTTTGTGTCATTTTGAGCTCTCCAAGCTCAAAAATCTTATCAAAGTTCGATAAAACACGAGTTTTTTAATTTTCAAACTGCTGTAACTTTCGAATGAATCAACCGATTTTCACGTAATTGGCGGCGATCGATGTATATTTTTGAGCTCTATGAAAAAGTTTAGAACAAAAAAATTGATTTGATGGAACATTTCGGAGTTATTGCAAAAAAACACTTTTTTCGATTTTTTTCGACAACGATGTCTCACGAACGCATCAACCGATTTTGACGCACTTGGCGGCGATCGATGCAGTTTTTCAAGGTTAAGAGCTGATTAGTTTTTGAAGTCGATCGGTAGAGTCGATTCGGAGATATTTTGAAAAAACGAAAAAAAATTAACTTTTTTTGCACTTTTTTTGCAATTTCTCGAAATCTACCAGTCCGAATCGGTTCAAATTTTCAGGAAATCTAAGTTTGGCGGAGCCCTTTCGAATGATGCCAACAGCAATCAAATCGGTCAAGCCGTTCAAAAGTTATAAGAGGTTTACATACATCCACAGGGAAGCTTCCTAGGGCCTCAGAACGTCGATATCTGTTGAAAACTCGGTTTTCGTAACTCGGGGTAAAAACAATAACTTCCCGATTTTCGAAAATTTTCAATTTTCTTAGCGGGAAGTTAAAAAAAAGATGAGCAATTATACAAAGATTATAATACACAATAATGTTAAAAATAATGATAATTATTCTTACACAACTCATTCAAATCGTAGCTTACAATGGTTAATTCTTCTGGTAAAACGTAATTGTTAAAAAACAAATCATTGTAATATCCGGTCATCGCATGCAACCCTCGCTCTAAAAATTCGCTTGTGTTGATGCTATTTTCAGTTAATTGCTGCCACAATTGTTTCACTTTTGATGGGAGATCCTTGTTTCCAATATTATCAAACGATCTGTTCATACGAGAAACATGAAGCTGAAGCTAGCGGCCAAAGTAAATAGCGGCCAAATCAAAAAACAAGGGCCGAAACATGCGAAGATCACCCTGTTCCTAAATAAAATTATAAAAATGAATAATTTCAATTTTTTGCATTTAAAGTTCACTGGTAAGCAAATAAAAGCTAGGAATATTTTTTATGCGAGGGTCAGCTTAATAATGTGGGCCAGTACTCTAAGCTCTCTAGAAGACTGGCTCTCTAGAATATTGATCGCTCCGGAAAGTTGTCAGTTCCATTTTTTCGGCTATGTCAGGGTCTGACATTATTAGGTGGACTTTCGGGGAGATGTTAAAAATTTTTTTGCAAGGGTTAGAATATTACAGCGGGCCCAATACAATAGACTGGCTCTCTGGAACAATTATCGCTCCGATTAGTATTTAGACCCATTTTTTGGGCCATGTCCGGGTCTGACATTCTTAGGTGGACTCTCGAGAAGACATTGAATATTTTTTTGCAAGGGTTAGGATATTATAGTGGGCCCAATACAATAGACTGGCTCTCTGGAACAATTATCGCTCCGATTAGTATTTAGACCCATTTTTTGGGCCATGTCCGGGTCTGACATTCTTAGGTGGACTCTCGAGAAGATATTGAATATTTTTTTGCAAGGGTTAGGATATTATTTTACACCTTAACCGCTTAGACTTACACCGACTTTTTTGCAGTGTATTACTGCACCGTAATATGTCAACAATACAAAATCAATTAACACACTCGTATTAATCAGTGTACATTAATATTATTAAAATAATCATGATTGTTTATTAATGCTCCCGTGGCACTAGATTATATTTTACACTGTAAAAATATAGTGATAAGTTCATACGGTGTAGGTGTTTCAATTTCAGGTGGTATTAACATCCGCATCGCCGTTTTATTTTTTGTTCGATACCGAAACAGTGTTGAAATATTTGTGCACATCTAAAAATATTTCAACATGAAACTGAAACTTATTTTTTTATTTGAATTTTGGAAAAATTAAAATTTTTTTGAAACTTTTAATTTATTTTCACTTAATAATCGGTCCCTACGACTGCAGCTTTATATTTGTTTCCTAAACAAAGGAGAATTTCGAAAAAAAAAAACGCTTTGATGCTATGTAATCGATTTTTTAATTATCCATTTCGTAGCAGGGCGTTTTATTCGAAATTCTCATTTGTTTAAAAAAAAAAATATAGAACTGCAATTGCTTTATAATTATGAGTGCAATAAGGATAAGTACCGTTTCTTGCAGTGAGTGTGACGCGAGAACAAGAGGGGATCGGCTGTTAAGTAGTTGGATCGCGCTAGCGAAATTACATAGTAAAAAATAAAATGTAAAATCAAAAAAATTTTTCCGTTAAAAATTAGCGACACAAAATTCATGTTAAAATTTAATGCCTCAGAGAAACACAAACTTCTTTTTTTTTTGTTCATAACATTTTTATTACAGACCGTTTTCGAAACAAACATAATCATTTTTACTTTATACATGAAATCCCCCAATTTTAGAAAATGTAATTAAAAGCATTACGGTACACAGAAAAAAAGATTTCTTAACTAGAGAATAAAATTCTTGGCTCAAGTAAATTTTCGGGTGCCCGAAGGAAGACCGAAATTGTCTTCGCCGAAGTAAAAATTTTTTTGAAATTATTCTTGGTGGAATTTATTTTTCTTAATTCAAATTATCATAAATACTTGATGCAACAAATTTTTATATTAGATCAAGATTTTTAGATACTTTAGGGAAGCAGCGCCACCTACTTCAGCTGAGAAAAAAATTTTCTTACCATAAGAAAATTTTTCTCTTGAACATTTGATAACCATTTTATATTATTTTAGCGCGCAATTATACATATTGAATGAAAAATATAGATGAAATATTATTTGATCTTCCCATTTGACATGTTAATCAATCAAAATACTAATCAAAATTTATTTTTATCAAGATATTTAATTTTTTGGAGCAAGAGAGAAATTTTTTCAAGACAAGAAAATTTACTTCTATCAAGAACTAAATTTTTTGGAGCAACAGGCTGAATTTTCTCAAAAGAACAAGATTTTCTTGACTTAAATAGATTTTCTTGGATCAAGATACGTATATCTTAATGCAAGAGAATTAATTTTATTGGAATAAATGAAATTTCTTGTGTCAAAAAAAAATTTTTTTTCACTCAAGAAAATAATCAGGAAGAAAAATATTTTCTTGGATCAAGTGAAACTTTTTTTCGGTGTAGTACCACTAATTGCGCAAGTTTCAAATGTGCTATACAAAGGCGATCGGAGGGCTGAAAAATAGTTTTAATATTTTTTTTCACTAATTTTACAGTAGCTGTCGTATGATTTTCCATATCTTGCAGAAAACTCCCGATCGACGTTGTTTTGTAAATCATAGAAGCAATCCGTGTAAATTGTTCCATACATAGCGTTAGAATCTCTCAGAATAGCCCGTTTCTCATGAACTATGTCCCTTACAGTGATGGATGTGTAATCTGTCAATAATGCCTAAATAATAGGAAATGCCTGCATCAGAAAAAATAATTTTATTTAAATGAAGATAATAAGATAATAAAGTTGTTACTCTTTGATTTTACGAGTACTTACGTATTCGTTTATAGAAGCCACAACAAACGTTAAATATTTAGCGCCACCAATATTTGGTACAATTCTAGTTGTCGTACTAATATATAATTTATCCATTGCTAAATCCCGTACAAAATTGGTATCATATATTAACATCACTTGGTCACTGACGGCTTTCACCTCGAACATTCGGGGATCGTTGGGATCAACTGAGTAACTCTTTAAAAACTCCCATTCCTCTGTATTTAAAGTCTCATGCATAGCAGTAAACGTTGTAGGCTCAGGTAATTGAGCTTTATCACGCCATCGTATCATAGTCCGTTTAATTTGACTAAACGGCAGATCATCTTGAATTTCCGAGTGCCTATTTTTATTAAGAAACAATAAATATATTTTATGATCAATTGGTATTAAAAAAATTTAGTCCCAAATAAAAATAAAAAATTTACAATTTTTATCTTAATGGACACTGTTTTAAAGAAAATGATTATATAAGGAAGAGAAAGAGAGAGAGCAATATGTCGATACGGTTGTGTAAGTGAGAGAGGAATAAAAAGACTTGATGTGTGCCGATGAACTTCCAATAAATAAAAAAAAACTGGAAAATAGTACAGAATTTTATTAAACAATATCACTTTGTTATTTCACTAATTTAATTTACGTTTTGATTAACTTCTCATTTATAACTTTGAACACACGGCCAGCACATGTTACTTTTTACACGCTTTATATTAGCTTCACTTGTATGTATGTTTGTATGTTTGTATATTTGTATGTTTGTATGTTTGTATGTTTGTAACCGACTTCTTTGGGCGCGATTTTGACGCACTTTAAACGGCCAGATTTCGTTCAAACTTTGTAGATTTATCGAGGACCGATGACAATACACTAATTTGATAAAGTTATTCCATTTTTCAATTTGCAAAATAAAAAATAATCAATCGAATTTATAAAGGAGTTAATGGTTGAAATTTTTTTATATAACAACATAATTATTACTTGTCTAATTTTTTGCCCTCCGGGCGAAAAGTGCCAACTTTCAGCTCGCTGTGTTAAACGAAGTTGTCGCTTTTTGCCCAGAGGACAAAAAAACAGTATTCAGCTGTAGGGTGGAAAAGTTAGAAATATCTCAGATCACATGTTATAGTCAACCTAGGTTTTGCCTCGGTTGACTATAACATATGATATGAGATATTTCTTACTTTTCCTCCCTAGGGGTGAAATTTACTATAATTGTAATATTCTAATTAATAGTATATTACACACCGAGGGAAGTAAAGTAAGAAATGTCTCAGATCACATGTAATTATTGGCCGAGGCGAAGCCGAGGTCAACAAACATGTGATCTGAGGCTTTCTTATTTACTTCCCGAGGAGTGTATGCTATTTTTTTGCTCGACGAAGGCAGAAAGTGGCAATTTCATTTAGCACACCGGGCCGAAATTTAGCGCTTTCTGCTCGTCGAGCAAAAAAATTATTAAATAACCATATTAATTTTTTTTTTGATCGACGGGCAGAAAGCGTCAACTTTCGACCTGCTGCGCTAAACGAAGTTACCACTTTCAGTCTTCGTCGGGCAAAAAAATTGCATACACTCCTCGGGAGTGTAAATAAGAAAGCCTCAGATCATGTAATTGTTGGCCGAGGCAAAGCCGAGGTCAACAAACATATGATCTGAGGCTTTCTTATTTACTTCCTGAGGAGTGTAATATACTGTTAAATAAAACTTTAAATATATTAAAATTCATTATTTTAAAATTTCTCCTAAGTAGTGGGCAGTGCATTGAAATCCATCGACCGGCTTATGCTCGATAGATATCGTTAAATCTTGCTTAGAATACTGCGTAAATCGATTTTTCAAAATTTCATCACGTAACCGGTTCCGTTTTCTTGTCATCTCATCATCACGATCATCAGTTTCCGCGTTTATTAACATCGATAATATGTTTTTCCGGGCATATTCTTTTACTTCGGCATTCCTAAATTTTACATTCAATTTGCTGCATATTATATATCCCCAAACGCACACATAAGTTCCGCAATTCACCCCATCATCTTGTTGCGGTAAATCATCCGGTGCATAAAATCGCCATTCTTTGATATTAAATTTTGATTTATTCAAGTCTGCAACAACTTGAATAAGAGGTATTACAGACTTAAATATCGTCTCAACTTCATTATTCTGATTTTTTGCCTTGTTTTTCATAATTTTTCTCATTGAGTCCAGATAAATAATTGTGTGTCGAGAATGATCAATTACCATGAGCGTCCAATGAGTATTATAGCGAACGTTAAGGGGTAAAAGCCAACAGTCGAAGTTACACCTTTCCACCATGTGATTAGAAATCCATTTGAGAAAGCCATTGCTAATTTTTCCATCTAGAAGATTTTGAGTGAGCAGAGTTTCTAATAAAATTATATTTTTACTTTCACTAACAACTTTATCAACTTGTACGGCTAGAAACGCATTTATAATGTTGTCATCTAACAAGCCATTATTTTTCAATTCTTTGAAGCTCTCAGTACTTATTGCATAACCCTTAATTTCTTTTGTTTGTTTTAAATTTAAACATTTAATATTCGTTTTCTTATTAAAAATTAAACATTCATTTTCTTTCAGATTTTCAAATAGTTTTGACATCGTTTTGTTTTCTCGGTCTTCGAAGTTTTCCTTTACTATTTCCTCACTTGTTAGTAAATTTTCTTCCTCTAAGTTTTTTTCAAAGTCGTCCCCGGTTTTTAATTGATTTTTGTCCTCAAATTTTTTTTCTAAATTTTCTTTTGTTGTTTGCTGTTTTTCTTTTTTTTCAGTATTTTGAGCATTCTCTGTTATTAGTTTTGATTGAGTGTGGTATAAATTTTTTTTTGGTCTTTTATTCTTCTTTGCTTTCCGACTCAACCAAAATTCATGAGCTTTCAATCCTTCCCTATTCTGATAAGTTGAGGTGTTTTTAAACTTATATTTTCTTATCGTTTTTTTCATAATTTTCTTCCTAATCACTCCTTTCTTCTGTCTATCAGTTTTTAAATTAATAGTTCTTTCTCTTAGTCTTCCGACCAAAAGCTCGGCTTGACGTTTAATGAATCGGGGCGCAGGCATTTTAGTTTCTCCGTCATTCAAATTATTCTTAACAATTTTGTGCCAGTTTTCTGCTGTGCTGGTAGAGTCCCGTAAAATCCCAAACTTCTTTATTTGTTCCGCTGACCAAAGAGGATAATATGGAAACCACTCGTCTATTATGTACTGTACTATTTCTGGACATAAAGCTTCATACTCTGAGTTAAAATTCTCCCTAAAATCATGTTTTAGTTCGTTATAACGTTGACTTGCTTCTTTATAATACAGAGAGTCCTTTTTTCGTATTGAGTCTTCGAATCCATCATGTGAAAATGCTTTATCTGTTTCCTGAAAGGAAGTCACAGGTTCATTATCGGTAGGGATGTTTTTTAGTTCCATATTTGCCCGTAGTTCAATAAATTTTTGAGGTGTTTGTGGGATCGCAAAAAGAAGAACAAAAATTTCAAACATTTTCCAGCATTTCTCCATGTTATCGCTATGAATAAGTGCAGAAATTATTTGAAGAGCTAATTTTCGTATATCCTTATTTATTTTCTTGGTTATCTTTGTACACTTTTTATCTATGTATCTCGCAGCAGTTTTAATCATGTGTGAGGAACATAAATGAATAGTTGTAAACTTTTCCACTCTAGGTGTCTTACGATAAACACAATTAACATAATCTATAATTGATAATCCATTGAAAGCAAGACTCACTGACTGCATTAAAGTTGAGCTGAAGTCTATTTCTATTTTGTCAATTACCGGTTGCTGTCTTTTTGTAATTAACAGCAATGAGTAGTGTAATTGATGTAACCAAAAAGATACAAATGGCACAGATTGCACAGTACTAATCATCTCTGCGATGGGAAATGGCTGAATCGGTTCACTGTTGTTTCCAGGCAATAACAAAGAATAATAATATACGGTTGCTTCCATATCGGGTGGAGGGGCTATAATTGATCCTGTAGAGTCTAAAAAAAGAAAAACATGTCCTTTAGGAATGTTTTTTATCATTAGTAATTGTTTTTCACTATAAAGATGAACAACATAAGGTTTATTAAAATAAATATTTATAAAATTGTCGAACATTGAACCTTTAAATTCTTCGTCATACTTTTTATACAACAATTCGGTGTAGGTATAATAATCATTCGATAAATCTTCTGTTTTCTTCTGGTCACTCTTAATTTTTTGTAAAATTTGAAGACTTGGAGCATCATTTAAATTTCCATGTTGTAAAATAACTTCGTCAGCTTCCTTTAACATCTGCAATTTTTTTTTTAAAGTTGATCCTTTGCCGATTCCATTGCCAATAGCCTTTCTTTTTTCTCCAGTGATGTGTCGTGGGTGATTTTCAACGTTATCAGGATCATGAAAAATTTTTTTATTACGGAATACATGTACTTTTCGGGTTCTGTGAGGTAGTGTAATGTCATCGTTGCAAACAAAATAATAATGAGTACATGTAGTACACTTACATGAACCAAAAGCTATAAAAAATTTTCGTTTAGAAGAGCGATATCTACATTTATGCCATTTAAAATTCAAAATACATAAAGGATAATGCTTTTTAAAAATATCATTAAAATCGTTGCACCATTCTTTATTTAATTTAAGCGTATTATTATAATTTTTTTCCCAAAATTCTGCTGGCAAATCAAAAGATTCATCCTCGATGTTACAATTAGATGTTCTTATTTTTTTTATAGCCTTTTCATTATTTTCACTAAAAGTATTTTTATTTATTAATGGACTATTGCTTTCATTTTTTTTATCATTATCATTATTTACATTGGCCGTTTTTCCAAATTCACCACTTGCTAATGATGAATGGGAAAAACTCGATGATAATGAATCATTAGAATCATTATTATCATTATAATCATTATTATCATTATTTACAATTGAAGTTTGGGTTGAGTTACTGTCTTCATGTAATGAGCAATGTGAAGATCTTGACGATAATGAATCATTAGAATCATTATTATCATTATAATCATTATTATCATTATTTACAATTGAAGTTTGGGTTGAGTTACTGTCTTCATGTAATGAGCAATGTGAAGATCTTGACGATAATGAATCATTGAAGTCATATTTGTCATTATTTTCAATATTAAAATCTTTAAAGTAACGACTTTCAGCCCATCTTGTGTATGGAGAACTCGATGATACCGTTGTATTTAAATCACAATTATTATTATTTACAATTGGCGTTTGTAAAACGTCAAAAGGTTCAGAATAGATTGAATCCGTAAATCTTGATGATAATGAATCATTAGAGTTACTTTCATTATTGTCTATATTATTTACAATACGAGCGTCACGCTGAACATTATTGTTATCATCTATAATAGAAGTTTTTTCAGATTCACAGACTACATTTTCTTCAATAATATCATTTTCGGAGTCATAAGTTGCATCACTATCACTTGGGATAAATTTTTCAGGGGAATCTATAAATTAAAATAAAATTAAAAAGTCAAAAAAATATTTAATAAATAAAAATTTTATAGAAAGTAATTTCTTTAGTAGATAAGTAAGCAAAATTTTCTACTTAATTTAATTACTGCTTTTATTTATGAACGAATAAAAATTTCCACTTTTTTATCAATAACAAATTTATAAATGTGATTATTGATTATAAATTGTTTCAAATCAATAATTAATTGGAATATTGAATGAAAGATTGAATTGATATTGCCAAAATAATCATGAAATGTCAAAGCCAATGACAATTATTAAAAAATAAATTCACAAAGTAGTATAATACAATACTAGTCAGACATGTCAAATTTAATGACTGCAATAAAATCAAAGCGGTTACTTTGATGATGATTGCTGACGAAATTTTTTTTTCCTTCAAGTTTGATATGCTAGCACTGAATGAAGATAAATATGAAAGCGAATAAAAGGTAACTTAATCAGAACGATAAATATTACGTTGCTTGAATTAAAAAATAATAAACATTTGCATAGATCAAAGACAGGTGATTAGTGGAAAATACTATCACGCATAATTTTTTCAAATTACATCAATTTAGTTATTTATAAGTGCACTGAAATTTATGAACAATATATCTGCATTATTTTAATTAATTAAAATTTTTTTTTTCGATAGTAATTAACTTAAGTAATAAATTTTGCCGTTCACGGTAAAATTGAAACAAAAGAGGAAAATTTATATCAATTTTTACTTTACACACATTAGATTCTTACACAGTAGATAAGAATACCTTGTACTAGCAAAAAAATTCTTTAAAAAGTTTTTTTTTCTATTAATTTAAGTTGAAGAATGTTCCTTACTAACGTACAACAGTATATAATAACGCAAAAGAGAAAACTAATTGATTATAAACACGGGTAAGTGTTTGTTGACTGTTTGATAAAAGCTACGACGATCATTGCCATTATCTGATACTCTATTTTCACCTATGCTATGAACTATATTTTTTTACCATTCGTATGAAAATTAGAAAATTTAATGTCTACAGTCGAAAAAAACGAGACAATTTAGGATCAGTTACAAATTTTTAACGGTGAAATTGATGATTTATTATAAGAATTACAAAAAAAAAATTTATTTCAAATAGCGTAGGGTAAATGCACCAGTTGTTGACCGGTCACCAATTAGTTGACCGATGTATAAAAAAGTTAATTAATTAATATTTTACAAGGGTTTTTTTTTTCTTAAAGTATTAAAATAAAAAATATGGCATTTAATCATCATAATAAAAAATTACCCAATTAATTGCGCAGTGATTATAGCTTTAAAAAAATATTGTGAGTTTGTTTACAACGCAACCAGCCATAAAGCGGTCAAAAATAACCAGCGTACAATTGGAGAGTGAGTGCATTTCATCATTAATTTAGTGATATTTATCGGCATGATATAAAATATTTTAGTTTTATTGTGTTAATTAAAGATCAGATTCCAACTTTTTTAATAATATGCTACAGTCTAATTCAATTAGGTTAAATAAAAATAACAATTTTATTATTACCATTATGTAAAAGACTTGAGGTTCCCAAATTTTCTTCACTGTTTATTTTACTAGCACTATCAATTTTTTTTTTTTCAATAATTGCACAAATTAAATCTTTATTTGTGTGTAAATGAAACCAGCATTTATTTAAATATTTTAAAATTGTTTTATCAGTCGATGAAATCGGTAAAATTATTTTACAAATATCAAATATTTTTGACGATTTTAATTTTTTTGACTCTTTTAAGAGTTCATTAATTAAAAGTCGAGGATTTTTAATATTATACAAAGAAATTATTGCATTAGCAATTATTTCGTTACTAAAAATAATTTTACGCCACATATTCGTTGTGTATAAGTTGACAGATACTTTTTAATAAATGAACAAACAACATGGATAATAAAAAAATTGACAATAGAAAACCATAAACCGAATAAACAAATGAGTACGGAAGCGAAGTCTCTTCGCGACTACTTTTAAATGTTTTAGAATACATTTCAATTTTTATTGAGAGAAAAATAGCTTTCTTCAAAATTTATTCATTTTTTTAATTTTAAAAAGTAGTAGCAGGAACTTTAATTAATAATCGAGTTATAGCTTCGATTTAAAGCTTAATTAGTTAATTAGTTACTAAATAATGAAACATTCTTGGTGTGCTCGCTCTATCTTTAATAGTGTATAAGCTATATTGACAATAAAAATTAGAAATCAATTGCTAATGAAAATTAAAACAAGAAGAAAAAATTTAATACCAGAAAAAAACATGGTTTTTACCGAGTTATTTTCTAACAATAAAAATAAAATAGCAAAAAATAAACTTGTTGATTAAATAAACAAATGAAAATTTAGTTTATAGAAATTTTTTTTACAATATAAATTATAATTTTAACAAAAAAATGTTCCTCAATATCAATATTAACCGGCACAGATAGAAGGATTTATTTGTATTAAAAAAAATTAGAAAAACGGTTCACCCTAAAGGCCAGCCCTGCAACTTCCCGCTAATTCCATTCCTGGGCGCTTAAAATTGTACTTATGACATTTTAAAGATTTTTGAGCTCAAAATATAATTTATCTGATATTTAGAGCTCACTGAGTTCAAAGAAATAGTATTTCTATGCATTTGAGCTCTCCCAGCTCAAAAGTCTGATAGAAGTTTCATAGAACACTATTTTTTGAATTTTCAAACCGCAATAACTTTTGAATGGATCAACCAATTTTCACACGGTTGGCCGCTTTCTGGCCGCTGCGCTAAACAAAGTTGCCACATTCCGGCTACGTCGAGCAGAAAAATAGTATATACACCTTGGCCAGCAAATAAGAAAGTCTCAGATCACATGTTTGTCAACCTCGGCTTCGCCTCGGCCAACAATTACATGTGATCTGAGACTTTTCTTATTTTCTGGCCTAGGTATGTAGTATACTATATATTTACAAAATCTTTTATAAATGATTTGTTAAATATTATCAAATATTTTTAACTATAAACAAATCCTTCTATCAGTGTGCATAAGAACATTGTTACTTAACAAATGCGTTTTTAATGCAATAAAATAATTTTTTCCGAAACAAAGTTCTTTCTAGATCATGAATTTTATAAATAATTAGATTCCAATGGAAATTTCAAGTAATCTTATGAATAATATTTTTGTTAATAACCATTATTTAAATCATGGTAGTAAAAAATTGAAAAATCTCAATGTTTGTATCTTTTTTACAGATATCATTACTTAAGCGTTTAAAAATGAGCTCATAAATAAAAAAAGTTTGTTCGTTTAACCTCTAAGCGCGATTGAAGTAAAACTTCGTTGACATTTATGAGACATATTACAGCAAAGATTGAACTTAACTTAAGAAGAATGTGTCCTTTGTAACGAACGAATTAATTAAAATCATGAAAAACTCCTCAAGCGCGTAAACCGGGTACCTATTTCATAACCCAGCATGAAGTCGTAAACAATTTTATGGGTTTTCTAACGAAATCGGGCGTTGCCTTTCTAAAATTCTTGAAAAGACTGGGGCCCGATCGCAATAGAGATGACACCATATTGTTACAGTTTCATAACCAGAACAAACCTTGAAAAGTGATCGAATCTAATTTTTAGATCGCATCATCACATGGGACAAATCATATAAAAGACCGAATTTTCGATCAACTAATCAGTCCAAGTTTACTCTTAGTAGTGCCCAGTTTCAAGTTTTGTTCTGCTGGCCCAGTACTTGTACTCCGGTTCCTCGCCGTTAGAGAAGACCCTTCTGGTTTACCTGGTACACCCTGATCCGGTCAAAAAGTTACCATAAACCTGAAGACATCCAATTTATTGCGGCCCGACTCTAAACCCAGATATTGCACTATCTGCAAGTTTTGAGAGTCTTACCACAATAGAGTAACAATTTCAATCGGCACCTTAAAAAGAGAATCATTATTAATTATTTTTCAAACTAAACCTGGTTGTATTAAAATTAGAGAAGGTCAAGTGCATTTTAGATTAGACAAACTTCTCTCGAGAGGTGATTACCGCCCGCTGCTTACTTTCACAATTTAAGTTCCCGAGTTGATATCTATCGCCACGCTTCTAACTCACTATTACATTCGTATAGTAAAAGGGACAGCAATAAAGTATCTATATCTTTACCGCTCGAGATATTCAGGTACACGGTAATAAAAGAAGGTAAACACTTCTATTGTTATCTTCAAAACAACAATTACATAATACAGATTAACTGTCGATCGTGACACGATCCTAGGATGTGGACCTCTTCCAGATGGACGTTTCTTGATCTTGAATCTCGGTTCGATTTTTCGGAAACAGTATAGTTTCCATACTGTTATGGATATCGAGGCAATGGATTTGACAGAATTCGTGGCACACTGCGCGGCCAGACATAAGGTAAAAGTACCCATTATTAGACAATGTCCGTATTTATGATTCACAGCTGAAATATACGAAAAAAAAAAAAAATCTCTGAACTGTACTTAAATATAAAATTTTTTATTAATACATATTTTACTAAGCTGCAAAAATAATCAACAAATTTTGCTGTTTACTTATTAGATATTTTTTAAAAAAATTTCTAATTGCTGGTTTCATAATCCGCACTCAAATTCACAACTAAAAAGAAAGAATCCATGATGACCATAGAATTCTTCATTTAAACCGAATAACATTGTTTTTGTAATATCTATAAAAGTATTATACCCCAATTAAAAGCTAATGAATGTCAGATTTCGTCTATGCATGTATTTTTGTGTTATTTTTTACGAAAATATTTTATTATCGGCTGTCTCAGAATATGTACAGTTATGTGCTTGAATGTCCGGACATTCAAGCACATAACTGTACATATTCTGAGACAGCCGATAATAAAATATTTTCGTAAAAAATAACACAAAAATACATGCATAGACGAAATCTGACATTCATTAGCTTTTAATTGGGGTATAATACTTTTATAGATATTACAAAAACAATGTTATTCGGTTTAAATGAAGAATTCTATGGTCATCATGGATTCTTTCTTTTTAGTTGTGAATTTGAGTGCGGATTATGAAACCAGCAATTAGAAATTTTTTTAAAAAATATCTAATAAGTAAACAGCAAAATTTGTTGATTATTTTTGCAGCTTAGTAAAATATGTATTAATAAAAAATTTTATATTTAAGTACAGTTCAGAGATTTTTTTTTTTTTTCGTATATTTCAGCTGTGAATCATAAATACGGACATTGTCTAATAATGGGTACTTTTACCTTATGTCTGGCCGCGCAGTGTGCCACGAATTCTGTCAAATCCATTGCCTCGATATCCATAACAGTATGGAAACTATACTGTTTCCGAAAAATCGAACCGAGATTCAAGATCAAGAAACGTCCATCTGGAAGAGGTCCACATCCTAGGATCGTGTCACGATCGACAGTTAATCTGTATTATGTAATTGTTGTTTTGAAGATAACAATAGAAGTGTTTACCTTCTTTTATTACCGTGTACCTGAATATCTCGAGCGGTAAAGATATAGATACTTTATTGCTGTCCCTTTTACTATACGAATGTAATAGTGAGTTAGAAGCGTGGCGATAGATATCAACTCGGGAACTTAAATTGTGAAAGTAAGCAGCGGGCGGTAATCACCTCTCGAGAGAAGTTTGTCTAATCTAAAATGCACTTGACCTTCTCTAATTTTAATACAACCAGGTTTAGTTTGAAAAATAATTAATAATGATTCTCTTTTAATCCAATATATTAGAAAAGAAAATAATTGTTTCATACAAAAATGTTTACAGTGGTAGTTTTGTTGATTACTTAATTATTATATTATGAGTAAATATATATAATTATTCTTACGTACTAACCTCTGGGTTATTCCGAGGTGCCGATTGAAATTGTTACTCTATTGTGGTAAGACTCTCAAAACTTGCAGATAGTGCAATATCTGGGTTCAGAGTCGGGCCGCAATAAATTGGATGTCTTCAGGCTTATGGTAACTTTTTGACCGGATCAGGGTGTACCAGGTAAACCAGAAGGGTCTTCTCTAACGGCGAGGAACCGGAGTACAAGTACTGGGCCAGCAGAACAAAACTTGAAACTGGGCACTACTAAGAGTAAACTTGGACTGATTAGTTGATCGAAAATTCGGTCTTTTATATGATTTGTCCCATGTGATGATGCGATCTAAAAATTAGATTCGATCACTTTTCAAGGTTTGTTCTGGTTATAAAACTGTAACAATATGGTGTCATCTCTATTGCGATCGGGCCCCAGTCTTTTCAAGAATTTTAGAAAGGCAACGCCCGATTTCGTTAGAAAACCCATAAAATTGTTTACGACTTCATGCTGGGTTATGAAATAGGTACCCGGTTTACGCGCTTGAGGAGTTTTTCATGATTTTAATTAATTCGTTCGTTACAATTAGAACAATTTTACAAACAGCAAATAAGTCTAAAGTTCTTACCTGATCATCACATACTTATTAAGGTCATTTTGTACTCCATTATTAACTGATGAAAGTTTACATCCAAATTTAGCTATTTCCCAATCATCAAAATTATTTGTCTTTTGTCGTGTTATTACTTTTTCATTATCAGTTTGTAACATTAGTTTTAATTCGCGCTCTTCGATGGAATATTCACGACCAAGTTTCGACTACTGTTCAATTAATTGTACTATTAAATAAAATGATTATTATTACTATTATTATTATAAAAATCATTATTTTATCAATAATAATTATTATTATTATTATCATTATTATTATTATTATAAAATTATCATTATTATTATGGAGAAACAATATGATCAGACCTGGTCAAACATAAGTTTTTAGACCCGATTAAATATGAAAACTGACGGCATGAACAGGCTTAATTATGCCTATTCATATCTAATAATTTTTCCCAGATGGGCAAAATAAATTCAGAAAAAGTTGATGACATCAGACATTCAGAAATTTGCCTGACATCATGCATGATTATGCATAAACAGATACGAACATGAACATTAGTTTGACCGAAAAGTGTTTTTCTGTCAAATATAACAAAAGAAAGTAATAAATAGAATATTTATGAATCTAAATAAAAAAATAAAATTTTTGATTAATTGTTATAATTTATTTGTTAAATTATTACAAGAATAAATTTTTTTCACAATTGAAAATTTGTTCAAGTTATTGTAAAACTGTATGTAATCAATGTTTATTTTTTATAAGTACTGAAAGTAGTTAATTAAATAATAAAACTTATTATTTTAATATAATAGTATATAAATAAGTAAAAAAAAATAAAATTATAATTATTTTAAATGTTGATAATTTAGTATTAAACCCAGTTATTTTGAACTATTACCAACACTTAATTAATAATCAATGACAATTATGATATTATGATATTAATAATCAGCTCATAGTATACACTCTAGTTCTTGAATATGCTTCACTATCTAATAAAAGATTCTCAGTTTTCAAATCACGATGAATTATACTAAGGCTTACTATTAATTAAAAAGGTATAATAAAAATTGATAGAACTTATAAATAAAAATCGACTAGTTAGTCTTTGCACATTGTTAGTTTCTTAACCCTATGCCGAATTTGGATTTAGTATATATAGCATCCCGTGGGGAGTAATATCAATAGATGAATTTATTCCTTTGGGTGGTGCCAAACTGTCATTAAAATATTGCCATGACCCAGATAAGTTTTGGCAATAGGCTATGTAATGCTTATCTTGATACCCTATCACTCCGGATAAACTGAAAACATATAAAAAGATTAATGTAAATAAATTTATGATAATTATACAAATAAATTAATAAAAGTATACATACCGATAGTTCAGTTGTTTCTGTTCACCTAGTAAATTTTTTTCTAGTAGATTTATATGTTTCGGAAAATTTTTTAATTTATATCTTTTTGATTGTGGAGTACCTGCGATAGGTACATCCAACTCAATATAAACGTATGCATTTAGCGTTCTTGTACAAATTAAATTATTTTGCTTACATTTATGACAGTATAACCCTTTACTAATACCTTCAAAGATGATCGATTTCTCAAGGGATTTAAGAATAGGATCAACCAGTTTGTTATAATTTACCGCCAGATTTTGAGCATTTCTTTTATAGCCTTCACAACTAGGAGACAAACATAAATAATCCTCAAAGACACTTGGCTCGTCGTGAAACAGTTTTTGCCATAAAGGATTTACGTTATCAAAACAATTTATGATACGTGTTTCATTTACATCACTATCTTTATAGAGAGGGTATAAAATTTCAAATCTCTTTGAATAAATAGTTGTACAAGTTTCTTGCATTAAACCAGTGGACAAAAAGTCAGCAACGAATGAAAATGTCTTGTTTCGAGAAATTTTACAAAAATTCAAAAATTCCGTATTTTCCAAAGCAGCGCTATATATTAGTTGAGCAATACTATCGAACGGGCATGTATTAAATGCGAACCAGCTGTCATTACCGATTTTTATTGGTCCAGATACATTCCCGTTCAATAAAAGATTTCTTATTATTTTAGTATTTTTTCGTATAATTATATTGTTGCCTTTTTTTCCTGTTTCAATTTTTTTAACAATTCCATCATTTATAAGTTTTATATCAGGACAAGGTTTGAAGTATTTACCCTCGTTTTTTTTTTTTTTTTCTTGATTAACGATAACAGGATCTAATTTTTCTATTTTTATTTCCACTAACGGTGAACTTGATAAATGATAACTATGGTCTTTAGCAATAGAATCATTTAAATTTGATGTTATGATACTACTTTCTTTGGTGTCTGACATATCTAAATTATTTTCTTTTGTTTCAGAGATACTCTGATAATTCAAATCTTCATCATTTAAATTTTCATCATTTAAGTTTTCATCATTTAATTTTTCATCCTTTAAATTTTCATGATTTTTATTAATTTCAGAAGAGTTATCAGAATTAACCCAATTGAATTTTTGATGTTTTGGGTCTTTTCCAAATCCCATCCAGTTTTCGTAGCAAGACTCATTTTGAAATTTTTCGTCAATATTTTCACTTCCCACGTCGTCATCATCTAAATTAGTTTGAATGTTAGCCATTTCATCCATAAATTTAGCTAACTTTGCTTGAAATATTTTTATACCACCAATAAGGATCTTAAGATGAGCTTTTATGAAAATATCAACCCTAGATGGAAGAGAAATTTGCTTATGCAAAATCATTTTTAAGTCCTTAAAATTTTCTTCAATGTAAGACGAAGAAGCACGTGAAGTTGTATATTTAATACACACTTTAGTCCAGAGTGGAAACTCTTTTAATTTTTCTTTAAATGGAAGACTTAAATTGGGTAAATAAAAACAATTTAATTTCGTTCCCTTTTGAATAACTGTTAGAGAGTAATTTTCCACTAAACATAACCAACTTGAAATTTTTTCTATTTCTACAGATGAATCATTTAAATTATCACTCAATTCATTTTCTTTTTCCGGATCCAAGTCAGAATCAATACGATTAACTGTTTCTTCCATTTCATTAATAAAATTTTCAATATTTTTAGTGGCAATCAATGATTCCAAAACTTGTCTAGCTTTTAGCGGAGTTAAAAACTCATTATCATATTTATAATTAATAACGGTATTCTCATATTCAACATTAAAAACTATAAAAATTAGAATCACCAGGAGTTCCATTCCTTTAAAGTCTTGCGAGTCCATCAATAATCCAAAGCAGTATAAATAAAATGATTTCACATTTTTGTGCACTACGGAATTCCAGCACTTCCACTTACTAACTGAGTGCATGAAATGTGCGGTGTCTAATCGTATATAGGTTTGGATAGAGCTCGTAATTGTGTTCTTTTGCGAATTTTCAAAACATAACTGCATGTACTGAGTTAATGAAAATTTGTTGAATGATAAACAAGTTGCATTTAGGAGAGCTCGTGATCCATCACATACCACCTCTTTCGGTAGACAAATCTTCAATCTTAACCATCTAGATAACCAGAGACTAATAATATCCGAATCATGGATCTCAGAGAGCATTTGATAAATAGGCTGCGTTGTATTATTGAAATTAATTACAATTTGATACAAAAATATGTAACTTGTTTTATTGTTCTTGCTGTCTATAAATTTCCGTACAACTCCGCCTGTTGCATCAATACTTACAGAGGAATTTTCTTTATTAATACGCCGATATTCTTTATAACAATAAAGCTGGGTTGGTGATAAATAAAAAACAAAGAATGGCGAATCTCCTACTTGAATAATACAATCTCTGTAAATCACTTCTTCTTCCATATTCTGAATTGCTTTAATTAAATCTCTTCTATCTTCAGACTTGACATTATATTCCTTATTTATTGATTCTTTCTTGAGCTGGTACAGGACATTAGAAGAAAAAAGTAGTGGGCATTGTGTATCACCAGGTTGAAGCAGATGACTTGCTTCTTGAATTCTTGTGCCTTGAACACCTTTTTCTTTAATATTATTTCTTAATAAATTTCTTTGTTCCCCCTGCAATGGTCTATAAACATCATCGTGTGGCGTAAAACGTGTATCGCGACATTGCAAATGAATAGTTACGGGGCCTTCTTCCTCTGGATCTTTATCAATGAATCCAAAAATCGAATTTTTACATTTTTTATCTTTGCATTTACCTTGCATTGTTGCATAGTACCCTCCGTTTTGATGAACTTCGCCCCTTTTAAAAATAAATGCACACTTTAATCTAAATTGTTTCCAAAATTCACAAGATATTATATGAGTCCAGGTTTTTGGCCGTAATTTTACATCAACACAACTATTCTCTTTTAGTACTTGGATCATTATATGCTGCCATAATTCTCTAGTAATGATAACATCAAATGTTTCTAGGTCCGGCCGTTCGTGTTTATAATGTACAGGCAAATAATCTTTGTCATTTTTGGCATCCTCTTCGTCAACATCATCATCACTCTCATCACTAGCAATATCATTAAAATTATCATTTTTATTCAAATTTTTAGACACGAAGTAACCACATTCCTCTCGGGCTCGAGTTAACAGGCTTCTCCTATCTTCTCTGACGTTGGTGCGGATTGAATGTATAGACCAACCATATTTTTTTACGTCTGGTTCCGCGGCTATTTTTTTCCAAACTTCGTTTTTCCATTCAGGTAGAGACTCAGTTGCAAAAAAACTGATGTATTTTTTTATTACCTTAACGGCCTCATCTATTGGCATTGCACATTCTCGAGGCATATTGAATAGTAAGAATATCTGAAAAAATAAAATTTAATTAATACTTTCCTTAAAAACGATGACTTTGGTAAATAAAAAATTTAAATATTAAAAGATCAATAATTACAATATTAAAATTGTAAAAGCTCAACAATTGTAAAAACTATCAATAAATATTGCCAATCACTGTTATGAACTATAGAAGTACTTTTTATGAAATGATTGGTTTTTGTTTTCGCTATACATAGACAACACCAGATATCACATCCGTCGAATATAAATGAATTATTTTGTAACAATAAATATATTGTAGTTCAAGTATTTTATGAATTAAATAATTAACTTTTTTAATGTTTATTAATTTTTTGATTGTTTTATAAAATAAAAAATATTTCCATAATAATCGACATTACCTACTGATGATCAGTTAATTTATTTGCATTAAGTCGACAAAATAGATAAAGCAGATTTAAAAAAATTTGAATTAATTGAAATGTATTGAGAAAAGAACTGTCATACGAACATTTAAATTCTCAAAAATCTACATTTACAACAAATATCGCTGTCATTGATAATTCTTTTTTAATTTACTAAATCATTTTTAACAAACTAAATAATTTGTACGTAAGACAATTTTTATTTTATATGAATAATTATCAGCTGATTTACAGTAGTAATTTACTCTCAATCTATTACTGTTGGGACTGATAATTGTTTCTGGGGTGAGGAGCATGACTTATTGCTGTAGTCTTCATTATTCAGTTTGTGTATATTAGGGTGTGTCAAAAAAATTAACAATTTTTTTGTTTTTAAAAGTTCTTGAAATTTTGTCAAAAAGTGCCAAAATAATGATCCTGTCAAAATTTTAGCCCTTAATATTGATATTTAGAGGTCGCGAATCGAATTTTTTCATTTTCTATCCAAATAACACTGCAAAAAATATTTTTAAACTTTGGAATTTTATATCTTGTCGTATAAGTAATTTACTGGTTAGCGCGATCCATATTTCTGTAGAAAATTGAACACTCTACAAAAACGGTCTCAGATAATTTTTCAATAAATCTACACTTTTAAAAGTTATTCGAAGCTAAAGTAGGCTATATCTGAAATTGAAAGGTTTTCTTTCATCTTCGGCGAAGTAATTATTGTTTGGATAAAAGATCTTAATCTATTACGAAGAATATCCAATTCGAACTCTACAATAACCAAAAATTGACAATAAATCTCAATGAATAAAAAATAAAGTAGTAAATACTTATGAATATACAGTTTTTGACTTTAGAAATCAATGAGTATCAGTGAGTATCAAAGTTATCACCATTTATATTGACACGTTATTGCATGGATTAATCATTTTTTTTCTCAGTCAGAAGTATTTATGAAATAGATGAGAACTTTTTACCTCAAAAATAATAATTTTTCCGAAAATGAAAGAAAACCTGATAATATAAGAAATATCCAACTTAAATCTCGAATAACTTTTGAAAGTGTAGATTTATCGAAAAATTATAAGAGACTATTTTTGTAGAGCGTTCAAATCTCTACAAAAATATGGATCGCGCTAAGCGGTAAATTATTTGTACGACAAGATATGAAATTTCAAAGTTTAAAAATATTTTTTTCCTTGTTATTTGGATAGAAAATTGGTTATGTACAGCTGTCAGAGCGCCGACGCTGAATACTATACTCTCTACGGTCAGTGTGTAAAGTATATTCACACAAGCACGTTTGTAATAAAGTCACACGACCGAGCCAGAAAAAATTCACAGTCCACCAGAGCGCGCTGTAATTCGTGTAAGCCACAAAAGTCGTTCTTCCTGGCGTGAAAGGCTGCCAGAAGGACTGTACTTTCGGATCGGGGATCAAGAAAAAAATATGATTCATTTATTTTTAACGTCAAAGTTCTTAAAAATAAAAAATTTTTATTAATTTATTTAATTACTATTAGATACAAAATTGACGACACTTGTCGCAAAAGTCATTCCAGAATGTCTAAAAGTAGACAAAATTTTAAAGACTCAATAGTGTTTGTTGACTTTAACTATTACTTTGATCGGTATAAAACTTTATGTGTCAAAGAGTGTTACATTGTTAGTTTATCACTCAGTTTATACGGCACGCCCGTTGATAAGCATTTTGTCTACAAAGAATCCGATAATTATTTCCAATGGCCAAAAGAAATTCAAATTCAGGCGGCCAAGCATTATAAAAAGTATGGGATTCTTTTAGATCGAGGCTCACATTCAAAGCAGTCGCAGAGAAAATATTTAAGAGAATATTTGAAAGTGGCAAAACTGATTTTTGTTGAAACTTCTGAAAAAAAAAAACAATTGAAGCGATTAATTGGAAATGATTTGAAAATAAAAAGTTTACGCAACCAGGGATATCAACCAACTGAAGGTCAACTTATTTGTGAGTGGCATGACAATCCAATGACAAACCAATGTGCAAAAGGTCGAGGGATAAGCATGTGCACTTGGTACGCTTTAAGTAAAATTTCAAAACAAAATATCAACAGTCGAAATCAAAATGAAGTTTGACGTTCAATATAGGACTTTTTTCTACTAATTAATTTACTTTTCTGCCCTCCGGCCAGAAAGTGGCAACTTCCTGGCCGCTGCGCTAAACAAAGTTGCCACATTCCGGCTACGTCGAACATAAAAATAGTATAAACATCTTAACCAGTAAAAAGTAAAGCCTCAGATCACAAGTTTGTCAACCTCGGCTTCGCCTCGGCCAACAATTACATGTGATCTGAGACATTTCTTACTTTACTGGCCTAGGTACGTAATATACTATTTCTGTCCTCCAGCCAGAAAGCGCCAACTTTCGGGCCGCTGCGCTAAACGAAGTTGCCGCTTTCTGGCTCTGTCGAATAGAAAAATAGTATACTGACCTTGGCCAGTAAATAAGAAAGCCTCAGATCACATGTTTGTCAACCTCGGCTTCGCCTCGGCCAACAATTACCTGTGATCTGAGACTTTTCTTATTTCACTAGCCTAGGTATGTAATATACTAAATTTATCTTTAATTTCATATTATAAAACGTCGGGATACAATGATAATTTATAAAAGTTACTATTAGAAAAAGTTATTTTTTTATGTGTTTAAAAGTCAGTGTTCCCAGAAACTTTTGCTTGTCTGATCGACACAGTGCCGTAAAACTATCGGGTTTTCTGAAAAATTATCGTATGCACAAAAAAAAATTTTTAATTTTAATTTTTGACTAAATTTACATATTTTTTTTTATGCAAAAATGTTTTTATTTAAAATTCAGACATAAATTTACTCCTGAAAAATATTTACAAAAAAAAATGTGCACAATAAAAAATTTTTCGTCAATGCGTCAAAAAATTTTGTGTTAAAAATTTTTATTATGTTAAATATTCAACACAAAGAATATTAAATTTACGCATAAAAGTGTTAAATATTTAACACAAAATTTTTTGACGGAAAATTTTTTACTGTGTGATATACTGTAGATGTCATATCGCATTCCAGATGCCATAAGGGCGTATACCGGCAAAAGGTCCCAGTGAAAAGCCATAAGGGCGTATAAAATTTTTTTTTTTCGGGAATCGGCGTATTTTTGTCTGAAATGTGCAGAAATGCAAAAAAAATTTTATACGTCCTTATGGCTCCCGGGACCCGCCTCGGATGCCGTAAGGGCGTATAATAAAAATTACATTTTTTTTTCTAGGTCCAAAAAAATTTTTAGTTTGGAGAAAATTTTTTTTTTGCATTTCTTCACGTTTCATACAAAAATACGTTGATTCTCGAAAAAAAATTTTTTTTATACGCTCTTAAGGCATCCGAGGTGGGTCCCGGGAGCCATAAGGGTGTATAAAAAAATTTTTTTTGGGGAATCAACGTATTTTTGTATGAAACGTGAAGAAATGCAAAAAAAAAAATTTCTTCAAACTGAAAATTTTTTTGGACTTAAAAAAAAAATATAATTTTTATTATCCGCCCTTATGGCATCAGTAACGTGATATCATACCACTTTCAAATCTTTCTATCTTAAATGAATTTGCTAGTTTTCAAAAAATTTTTTTGCAGAAATGCTATTAAAAAATATCATCTGCATGCTTCGAGTGGCTAATAAATAAAACTAAACCCGCACGGATAAGAATGAAAATCAAACATTGAAAATTACCGTAAAAGACTCATTTTATCGTAACTTTTCGTCACATAATCAAAGTTGGATGTACGATCGTACAATGCTTCAAATTATGTGATGTTTACGATAATTATATGACAGATGGGAACACTGCTGCCGAGCGGCTACTCTTTAAATTGCTGTAACTGAAAAACTATTTGAGATATCGATTAAAAATGTTACTATGTTATTTTTAAAGGTATAACCCATCGAAATATGAAAAAAAAATCGATTTTTTGAAAATTTCATACTAGTTGTGCCCCTTAAATGAAAGAATTAATTTATTAAAGCATTAATGTTTGATTTTTTTTAATTGAAGGCATACGAGAATCCAGAAAGTGTTGTACGAAAAGCAGCAGTATTCTGTATGGTAGCGATTCATGCAGCGATTGGTGAAGAATCATTTAATAAGTACCGCAAAAATCTTTATGGTGGTAAATTAAAATTATTAAATATCTACATTCAAAAAGCACAAGAAGCCGTTCAGGCGTCATCGAGTCCGAGAAGTAATAATAGTAAAAATTAACTAACATTTAGAAACTCTTATAGTAATAGTAATAGTAATTCTGAGACATTAAGAGTTTCAATATTGAAACGATTTGCAAGATTTCAAGAGAGACACGAATCATTATTGTTAAGATTTATTGGTAAAAGTGCTACAAATCCATAAAGTTTACCTAATAAAATATGAATTAAAAAAAAGAAAAACATTTATTAAATTACCAAATCAAACTGTAACAACAAATTTAAATACGCAAATCGATGTTATTTTTTCCAATGTTCGAAATTTAAAATGCGGTGTATATGAAAGTGTTTTTAGTTATCACAAGCCTATATTTGTTATTATAAAAGAACTTGCGAATAACTCTGAAGAGAAATCAGAAAAAAATAATTTAAATGACAATACTAATATAAGTAAATTTAATGATGAAATCAAAATTAATTTAGATGTTAATTTAAAAACACAACAAAAACAAAAAACGACATTAGATTATGATTATGAAAATCCATCATTAACACAAAATTTATATGAAAATATCACGGAATCAGAAACATATTTAGAAAATGAACACATCAATGTATTCTATGACATTATAAATATAAATTTAAAAAAACGTAATATTTATAATAATGCACAAAATGTTCTATTTTATTCTGAAATGCTATTGGATTCATTGACACCAAATCCCAAAGATAAAACTAATATTTAAATTTTATACAGTGCTCTGAAATTAAATTTTAATTGTAAAGATGTAATTGGACATTGGATTTGTACTAAATACGATGGTAGAGGAGTAATTCATGTGTATGACAGCTTAAATTCGAAAGTTCTAGACGATGATCACATTAATTATTTAAATAAAATTTATCCATTCAATAAAGAATATCAATTTCATTCAGTGCAGCAACAACCTAATTTAACATCATGTGGAGCGTTTGCAATATATTTTGCAACTTTACTTTGCCATGGCCAAAATCCAGATATCGATATTTTAAAAAAAAACATACGATGTCGTTCATGTGAGAAATCATATTTGTCATATGTTAAATCAAAAAAAAACTGTTGAAATTTCCGGAAAAAGGATATCTGAATGATGAAAATAATCAATTAATTATTGAAAACAATGATAATCAAAAACAAAACAATAATTACACAATACATACGAATAAGATAGATGAAATAGATGAAATCATAGAATCTTTAGAAAAAACCGTTTCATTTAAATATGATATCTCAGATGATCATGCGTCTTTCAATGAACAAAATATCTATCAACTTTTTAAAAATATAAGTTTTGATGAAAATTCAAAATTAAAAATGCAAAACAATAAATCAAAGACAAATCTAAACAATTTAATTCATGAAAAAAAATTTCAAGTCAATACTTTACCTAAAGAAATAGATAGTATTACTAAAAATACAGAAAATAAGAAACAAAATAAAACTGCAAATAAAATATTAACTATTCAAATAAGTAGAAACATAGAATTAGATATTGAAGCTATTTTATATGGCATTACTAAATGTACAACTATCAATTCAATGAAAGAATTATTGAATCAAAATAAAAATATAATATTACCAATTATAAAACGAATATCTTCATTTGATCCTGATTTCACGAAAGCAACTATTGATAATGATAAAACATATAAATTAAATACTACATCGTTATCTGCGCAAAGTATTAAAATTAATGATCTATTAAATAAAAATTACAACATAACAGATAATACAGGTAAAGGTGACTGTTTGTATCGTACATCTGCAGATCTTATTGAAAATGATGAAGAAAAATTTTCCAATATAAAAATATTTCTTATTGATGAAATTTTAAATAATTCTGATCTGTACGGACCACTTGAATTTAGAGGAGCAATAGAAATTGAAGATGACTACGATAATCCTATTCCAACACCAAAAATTATTGAATTTCCAAAAATGATTACTAAAAAAGAAAAATGGGGTAATGAAGGGTCATTTTATGCAATGAGTAGAGCGTTAAATTTGATCATTGTTATAATAGGTATTGATAAATATACCGGTGAATTAACAACAATTAATAAATACATTCCTGAGAACGCGAAATTTAATACACTATTAACTAGTATAAATATAGAACAAACTCATTTTGTTGCAGCTCACAAAACAACAGAATCATATAAATTTTCCAAAAAGACATAGTATAATAAACCAGTGATAAATATCAATTTGATGAATGTATTTAAAAACCAACGTAAAATGTATAACAATCGACGAAACTTTAAAGCTCTAACTTATAATAACTAAAATCAATAACATTTCTTTGGATTCTTTGATAAATCAATTTATAAATAGTAAGTAAACAGAGAAATATTATCGTATTATTTTTTAAATAACATTTCAAGAAAAATATAATCATACAGTTTCTTCTTTTAACATAATAAATTTAACATAATAAACAATAATTCTGTTATCAATTTTAACTGGTGATTTAATTGTTTCATAATACAAACTAATAAATACGTTATTGATATCTGGTAGAATATAAATACGGTAGCAATTTAGCAAAAGAAAATAAATTTCATAATCAATAAAAAAATACGTTACTTTTAATAATTTTCTATATCAAAAGTTTCTTTTTTTTATTTTATCGTTTCATGAATTATTAAAATTTTATTATTAACTTCCCGCTAAGAAAATTCAAAATTTTCTAAAATTTTCAAAAGATTAAAAGTTTTATTAGAAATACATTTTAGTACATAAAAAAACATGATTATTTGATTACTACAAATTAGTAATAAATTTGAAAAGAAATTACTTTTTCTTAAGAATAATTTCGAAAAGAAAACAAAATTAAAAAGTCAAACTTAAATTACCAATCAGGTCATTTAAAAAATTTTAAATACTATTAATGAACTAAAATTGCATAAGAGTTAATATTCATAATCCATAATTTCAAATAATCAGACACACATTATCAAATAATATTCAATAAAAATTTTGTCAATTCGTTATTAATACAAATAAATAAATAGGTAAACAATTTAATAATCAATAATGAGTGAAACAAAAAAATCAATATATTTTTATCTACATGAATTTAATTTGCATACACATCAATATAAAGATTTTGTATAATTCTGTAAGTGAAATTTTGCTTATAAGCAAATTTAGTATACTAAAAAAAAAAAATTAATCAACTTCAACTGAATCGGATCGAAATCTTAACTTAACTAAATATATATAGTTTTAGCTTCTTATTTAAACAAATTCATTTAATTATATTTTCTATAAAAGTCATAATAAAAGATAAAGTACGTTTTTTTTTTTTTTTAATATTCTTTATCACTCTCTTTCAAAAATTATGATAACATAAATCTATATCATATTAAAAAACTTTAATAAATACATGTTTCAGATGAAAATATGAATAATCTAAATTATTTTATTTTGATTTGTCTAATAAAATAAAATTTATAGGTAATAAGCAATTTTACCACATTTATCTTATAAATAAATACATATTTCCTAACATTATTAATGTATACAATGTATGTATAAATATTTTGCATGTATGTTTATAATAAATTAACTGCTATTTTTATAAATTTGATTTTATTAACAACACCTACTCCTTTATCCTTATCCTTGCTTGAAACAATGCTTAATTACAGTATTGACTAAATTATAGTAATATACACACTGTGAAAAATTTCTGTGAAATTTTTCTATGCGTGCATAGTAATGCTGAACTATATTGAACCTCCACAAACTTTACTATGAAAACCCTAAAAAGTTAAATTGAAGACTATAAAATTTATAAATGTCTTATAGTAAACGTATGCGCGTCAACGACTGCGGGCCATCCCGCAGGCCATCCCTGTAATTTCTTGTTTCTCTTAACATTCCATCAAATTTTATATTTGTACACAGAAAAAAAAGTCATCTTGACTCAAGAAAATCATTTTCTTCAAAATTTTCTTCTTGTTTTAAGTTATTCTGCTATCTTAGTTGAAAAAATATTTATTCTTGAACTAATAATGTCATATACTTATCCCAAGTAAATCTTTCTCTTGGTTTCGAAAGTAGCGCCAACGTTGGCGACGTGATTTTTTGGAACTAAACCGAGATTTTTTTAATAAAAAATTAAATTAAAAAAAATAACCTTATGCATGATTTTTATTTTTTGTTTTCATTTAATTAGACATTTTTGATTAATTTTTAACGTGCTGATTTCTCATTATATTATTGTTTCACAGTTAAGTGTGTAGTGACAAAAATAATAATATACAAGTATTTGCTCGACTCATACAAAGTACACGGTTAGAAATTTGTTGCGTTAATAACTCAATAACTATAAGTGATATCGACAATCAGAAAAAAGATCCTTAAAGAGGAGGAAATTTCTGAAAAAAAGTCTCGACTCCCGGAACTCTAGCTCCATAAACAATAATTTTTATTTAATGTTGAAAATGGGTTTCCGCGCGGCTGCTGTCCTACTCGGGCCTCGATGCGCCCGTGTGTACATCAAGCAAGTTCAAAAACCAAGAGAATGATTTACTTGGATTAAGAGATTTTTTTCTTCACTTAAGTTGGTAAGCCTATTGGAACTAGGGAATATTTGCTTAAACCAAGATTGACCAATACAAGAAAAAAATTTACTTAACTCAAGAATATATTTTATCTTCGGTTGAATATACTTGGATCAAATAAATATTACTTGACTCAAGATGACTTTTTTTTCTGTGTAGGAACTGTAGTTGAAGAATATGAATTTTTTGACAATTACCACTCCTGCACTCCTATGTTGGGGACAAAATTCGTAAGATCATATATGAAATGATTTCTACATTATAAATAAAAGGTTTTAATAAAACTTCGAGGCCATAAAAAAAATTGTTTGAAAATTAGAGATTTTGATTGTTATCGCCCCCGCAATTCCTTTTGGGGTTAGAATTCAATAAAATTCATTCTTAGCTGAACTTGTCATTTTCCACGAAGATTCTCACTAAATTTGGAGTCTATAAGAGCTATACATTACAAACGGGAATTTTTCATTGTTAACGCCTCCGCCATCCCTTTGGAAGTTAGAATTTGAGAAAATCCATTTTCAGCTGAACTTGACATTATACACGAAGATTTCTACCAAATTTTGAGTCTACAGAAGTTACAGTTTGGAAATTAAAATTTTGAATTTTAACACCCACTCCCGCAATTCCTATCGTGAGTAGACTTTATTGAAATTCATTTTGAGATGATCTGTACATGAGAAATAAAATATTCTTGCCAAATTTAGAGTTTTTAGAAGTTATATTTCGAATTTAAGATTTTTTATTTTTAACACTCACACCCGTGATCCTCATTGGAGGTGATTCGTTGTAAAATCCGCTCTTCGATCATTTCTATATCACATGTAAAAAACTCCTACCGAATATGGCAACTATAGGAGATATAGCTTGGAAATTAATAATTTTAATAGCTAACTCCCACCCCCGCAAACCCCTCTGAGGTGAGCTATCGTAAAATTCGTTCGTATGTTATTTGTACATCTCTTACAGAAAATTCTTACCGAATTTAAAGTTTATAGAGCTATAGTTTAAAATCGGGAATTTTTCATTGTTAACTCCCCCGCAATCCTTTTTGGGGTCGGATATCGTAAAATTCGTTGATGAATTATTTCTACATCACATACAGAAGATTCCTACCAAATGTGGAGCATGTAAAACCTATAGCTTTGAAATTTACAATTTTCGTTATTAACACCCACCCCCGCAATCCATGTTGGGAGTAAGTTGTCGTAAAGTCCGCTCTTAGATCATTTCTACCTCACATACAGCAGATTCTTACCAAGTTAAGAGCCTATAGGAGCTACAGCTCTGAAATTCAAAATTTTCATTGTTAACACTCAAACCCGCGTTCCTTATCGAGGATGAGTTATCATAAAATCCGCTCATAAATTATTCCAACATCACATATAGATAATTCCTACCAAATTTGCAGTCCATAGGAGCTATAATTTCAAAATAGGAATTTCTCATTGTAAACGCCCCCACATCCCCCCTTGTGGAGGGAATTTCGTAAAATCCATTCTTAGCTGACCTCTACTCGGCGAAAGGGATATTCCTACCAAATTTCAAGTCTTTAGGTTTTATAGTTCCAGAGATATCGTGATGAGTGACTATCTATCTATATCTATAGAAAGTCTCCTATATACATATAGATAAAAATTTTCATTGTTAATAGCCACTCCCGCAACCCCTTATGGGGGTGAAATATCGTAAAATTCCTTCATAGAATATTTCTACATCTCTTACAAAAGATTCCTACCAAATTTGGAGTCGATAGGAGCTATAGTTTAAAAACGGGAATTTTTCATTGTTAACGCCCCCGCAAACCCCTTTGGGGGAGGAATTTCTCAAAATCCGTTCTTAGCTGACCTCTACATGGCAAAAGTAATATCCCTGCCAAATTTCAAGTCTCTAGGTCTTATAGTTCCAGAGATATCGTGATGAGTCAATCTACATATAGAACAGCTCCTATTTTATAATAATACTAGCGTACCCGACAGACGTTGTCCTGTCTACACGTCTTTAATTTGACACTGCGATGGTAGCGCCGTCTGTCGGATCCAATGTAAAACATTCCAAAATCAACAACTACTAATAAATTAAAAATCAATTAAAAAAACATTGTCCAGCGGACAAAATTGTGAATCTAAACCATTCCCAGATCCCCTTGAACACACACAAAAAATGTCATCAAAATTGGTTCAGTCGCTTAGGAGGAGTTCAGTCACATACACACGCACACAAGAAATATATATATTAAGATAATAATCTATACTAATATCATAAAGAGGAAAGATTTGATTTTTTGATTGTTTGTGACATAGGCTATGTTATATTTTCAATTTTTTGTTAAATACCCGTGCGAAGTCGGGGTGAACTGCTAGTTTTAGATAATTTTTTTACACTTTGGGCTACATTATCGGAGTTTTATTGAGAATCCCGAATTTTTTTGAAAATATAATATAGCCTATGTCACCCGGGGATAGTGTAGCTTTCCAACAGTAAAAGAATTTTTCAGATCGGTTCAGTAGTTTTGGAGCCTATTCGACGCAAACAAACAAACAAACAATCAAATCTTTCCTCTTTATAAAATTAGTATAGATAAATTCTTAGGACTATTAGAGTCGTCAGTCGACATAACACTTTCAAAATTAAACTATAACGGGGACGCATCCCAATACACAGTACCTCATGGGTGATGCGGAAATCTGTGTATCACAAATGCATTGACTGGTACTATTTTTCATGACTAAAAATTTCAAAAATTCGCTTCATTGATCGATACGAAAATAGACATTTTTTAGTTAATATAAGAAAATAAAGATTAACATTAATAGTGTGCCCAGCGAAGCGGGCGGGTGGCTGCTAGTAAAACATATGTAGAACCAGTTACGTACGTAATCGATCGAACTTATGTGACAACAAAAAATAAAGACCGAACTATCGGTAAATTTGTTGACATAAGTGGTCAATATATTCCACTTAGTCTTTCATTTAAAACATTTTTTGAAACAAACAATACATTAGATATAGTTTTAAATTATATGTCAAGTTTAGAGAGTGATACAACGGTTATAGAAAATTTTATACAAGGTAAGCTATGGGCTGAAAAACGTTCTAAATATTCTGATAATGATATTGTCATCCCTTACTTCTTAGCCGGTGATGATGTTGAAGTTAATAACCCTCTACACGGATAGAACAATATGATAGTAGATATCCTGTCATAATATACTCAGTGATATGTGTGGTAAAAAAAAATTTCCTATAACATCCAACATACTATACATTACACATAATTATTTTGGTAACATACTCAGTATAATATGCGATTTGACTGACTAATTTTTTTGGTTATACCGCGTAATATTACACTGGGTATCATGTGAAAAAATATCCCGTAAAATGTGAAATACACTCGGTAGAAATTTTGATTATACAAACGACAACTTCGCTATTGTTTTTTCTAGCGCCTGTGCGTGAAGTGCTGTTCACAATTTGTGGGTTATAGTCGATTAGTTGTATTGAACATATTAAATAAAATACAAATCAGTGAATTTTGTTTAGTGAGTGACCATTTGTATTTATTTGTATGTGAAAATAACCTGTCTCATCCTATATTTAAAATTTTTCCAATATTTAAAATACATAATAAATATGATAATGCTAAGCGCGCAGGTGCTAGAAAAAATAATAGCGGAGTTGTCGTTTGTATAATCAAAATTTCTACCGAGTGTAATTCACATTTTACTGGATATTTTTTCACATGATACCCAGTGTAATAATACGCGGTATAACCAAAAAATTTAGTCAGTCAAATGGTATATTATACTGAATATGTTACAAAAATAATTCTGTGTAATGTATAGTATGTTGGATGTTATATGAAATTTTTTTTTACCACACATATCACTGAGTATATTATGACAAGATATCTACTATCATATTGTTTTTTCCGTGTAGGCTCTCATTCAAGCAAAGTTATGCCAATTTACGCGCTATTTTCCATGTTTACCGCCTGAGTGTAGGTCTCAAATTGTCTTCAAATAAATTAAATTATTAATAGTTAATAAATCCTTCCACCAGTGCAGTAATTGCAGTTTTATTTTTTAACTAAACGAATCAACAACAAATACGTGTAATGATAAAAAATAAAAAAGACTGCAGTAAACATTTCTGCTAGTATTTATACAATTTACAACACAACAACTCTGGTGTCTCATTTTTTTTTAATTTATTAAAATTAAAACAAAATAAATACTTTCACGTGTACTTGCTTACAAATTGAGGAATAATAGCCTCCCGTAACGCCGAAAATAACCACTGCGAACGCTTCAGTCGATTTAATTTCCCCTACCATGGCTTCACTCGGAGCGAATAGGGTCAGATATGTCCATATAGGCCAATTTTCATGAATAGTCATGTTAGATTCATTTTTCAAGGGAAAAGCAATGGAGATAGTAGGTTTCATCCAATTTTAAACGATGTTCTGTAGCTTTGGCTGTCATGCTTTCCCAAATTAAAGAGCAAGCTATCAATCGGTAGAAAATTTCAGCGTGCTTGACTTAAATCTGCTGAGAATAATCCACCTAGTATATTCCAGTCCAGAGTTATCAGATCACATCTTAATTTTTTTTTAAACAAACTACGTCTTTCTTAGCGATCCAGATCAGAGTTTAATCAACGTCTCGGGTAAAACGCTGGATCTCTTGAGCTTTAGAGTTTTTTTACTCCGACAGTCACGTCCTACTTCAATATTTGGCCAGACTCTATGCATTTTTTTTCCTCTTCCGAAATTACTAACTACAATTTTTTTTTTGAATTATGTTGTATATCTTAACTTAATTTTTTTCTTATACAACAAATTGAAGAAATAATATTAATAATTATTCAAATTAGAAAATTTTATACCATACTAACTGTGATTTTTTCTTTTATCAACAGACAATTGCAAATATAGATGCCAACGTATCTAAACGTATTGAAAAATTATCAGAGAATAACTATACACTACAACCATTTGCAGTGATTGTAGGACCAACAGTCGTCGATGTATCTCAATCATTTATATACGTCTTCAAGGATTACAAATATTCTATGGCATCACCGTTTGACGCTTTCATAAGCGTCTTTCAATGTATAACAGCTCTTCATGCTGTGTATCCACCTGAAATCATGCAAGTTTGGCAATTCATTCAACGAGCATTGTGGGATTTACCATTTAACCCAAAAAAAGAACAGAGTTATAACAGTGTTGAGACTCTTCTCAAACAATTTCAGAGATACAAAATTTAATTACAGTATTGATTAAATTATAGTAATATATAATTACTACTTTCGTTGACCAAGTTACTCGTGATATTACTATTGCTTGATAAAATTGCGATTATAATATTAATGATTTATTTGAAGTTGTAACAATTGTATAATTTATATAATTGACTGATGTAATTATTTAACAAAAATATCTTTGATGTAATTGTTACTTTAAGTTGTTAAAAATAGCGTGGATATCTATTTCAATAAGTTTGTGTTGTGTGTAAAGAGTATTTAACAATGCCGACGTGTAGCACTTGTTCGTTAAATTTAACGTCAATTAAAGCTTTAATAACCCACATATCTATGAAACACAATGATGAGGAAAATAAGTATGACTGCAGTGAAATAGGCTGTAATTCAAGGTTTGATATTCTAAATTCTTATCACAAGAATCTGCGATTAGTCCATCAATTTCCATCACAGCCTCCATCGACTGATAATATACATCATTCTACACTTACTCGAAATGAGACTATTCTTTCTAATAGAATTGAAAATGAATCAGAAACCGGGACAAATAACATAAGTTGCAATAATCCATGCAAAAATTCTGAATTTTGTAAAATAAATACGGAAAATTTTAAATCTGAACTAGATAAGGCAGCCGAAAGATTTGTGGCTAAATTATATGCTAACCCACGCTTACCACGGAATATTGTTCAAACAATCGTAGAAGATACGCGTATTATTATAGGTGATAAGTTCTTAGGACTATTAGAGTCGTCAGTTGACATAACACTTTCAAAATTAAACTGTCCATCCGATGACCACAACAAAATCAAAAGTATGTTTGATTATTTAGGAAATTCGTTTGCTCACTTAAATACAGAATATCGACGCTTAGAATTTTTTACTACTAATAAAACATATATAGAACCAGTTACGTACGTAATCGATCGAACTTTTGTGGCAACAAAAAATAAAGATGGAACTATCGGTAAATTTGTTGACATAAGTGGCCAATATATTCCACTTAGTCTTTCATTTAAAACATTTTTTGAAACAAACAATACATTAGATATAGTTTTAAATTATATGTCAAGTTTAGAGAGTGATACAACGGTTATAGAAAATTTTATACAAGGTAAGCTATGGGCTGAAAAACGTTCTAAATATTCTGATAATGATATTGTCATCCCTTAATTCTTAGATTGTGATGATGTTGAAGTTAATAACCCTCTAGGCTCTCATTCAAGCAAAGTTATGCCAATTTATGCGTCATTTCCATGCTTACCGCCTGAGTGTAGGTCTCAACTGACTAACATTTTACTAGTTCTTATTTACGATTCATGGATACGTGATAGTAATAAAAAAAATCGTACTTATGATATTTACTGTCCGCTTATACAAGGAATTAAACATTTAGAAAAAAATGGCATTAAAATTAATACATCTACTGGTGACAAGAAAGTTTTTTTCGTTTTGGGCCTCATACAGGGCGACAATTTAGGGTTGCATGGATTATTAGGATTTACAGAATCGTTTGTAGCTACAAACTATTGTAGGTTTTGTAAAATGGAAAAGAATGATTGTAAAACTTCACTTGTTCTTCCTTGCGAATTGAAGCGAAATGATGTAAACTATGAGCATGATATTGAAGCAAATGATATTTCAAGTACAGGTATAAAAGAAAAATGTGTGTTCAATGAAATAGAATCATTTCATTGCACACAAAACTATTCTGTTGATGAAATGCATGATGTTCGGGAAGGGATTGCTCATGATGATTTACTTGCCATTCTCCGAGAATTAACTATGGAAAACAGTGATTTTTATTCATTTCCTTTATCTGAATTGAATGATCGATTAACAATGTTTGAGTATGGACCAATTGATTGCTCAAATAAGCCTCCTTTGATCAGAGCAGAAGATATTAAAAATGGCTCTAAATTAAAAATTACTGCAGCAGAATTAACTACATTTGTAAAATTATTTGGCATTCTAATTAAAGATTTAGTTGATAAAAGTAATCCTTATTGGAATTTATATGTTTTACTGCGGAAAATATTTGATTTTACTTTGGCTAAAAAAGTAACGAATAATCAAATTTTAGGTTTTCAATCAGTAATTCGTCGTCACCATCTCTTATACATAGAATTAACTGGTAAAAATTTAAAACCAAAACATCATTTCTTGTTGCATTATCCAGAAGTATGTGAGCAGAGTGGTCCAATCTCTCATGTATCTTCTATCCGTTCTGAATCAAAACATACTCATTTAACAGGATCGGCTTCAGCTAATAGATGTAGGATTAATATACCATTATCGCTTGCTAAGAAACATCAATTAATGATGAATTTTCTAACAATCTCTGATAAATCTTTAATGCCGAGTATCGTATTCAGTCCTATAAGTGCCATAGAACCGAATTATTTCGATTGCTGTAATTTACCTAATGTTTTACGAGATAGAAATATATCAGTCATTAAATGGGTTGAATTCAAGACCATTAAGTATACTAGAAAAATGGTAGTATTAGTAAGATATGAAGATTTGATGACTTCGCAGAAATAGATGCCATTGTTACTGTAAATGATAATGTAAATAATAAGGTGCTTCATTTGGGACGACTATTTTTTTTTCTTACTCCATTGACGAAATATTGTTCTAAACATAGAAAAAAAAAATTCTCACCAAAGGATAGCTCTTAATTTTAATTCTAAGTACTCGCTTGTTATTTTTTTTATTCCAGATCAGTCGACACCCACTAATCAGGTCCATTTTTTTGGAGAGAAGAACTTCAATGTCATGTTTCTAATTTAAAAAAAAAATGTCTTAGTTTTTTTTTTTTTTGTAGTAGATAAATAATAGAATAAGTGTTCATAAAATTTGAACGCATTAGTCATTCCAGAGTCAGGGACTTCGTAGAGAAGGGGAAATATTAATATATTTGAAAAAAAATAGAGCAATACATGTATTCAGCAGTATTCGGTAATTGCCAAACTTCAGACTTATCAACGACCAAGTTCAGATGACATTGAGAGCTGTCAAAATAAAATTTAAAATATCTAACCTTGTTACAAAATGAATATAGGTGAAATTCAGTTCTAATAAAAATTTTTAACTTCCCGCTAAGAAAATTGAAAATTTTCAAAAATCGGGAAGTTATTGTTTTCACCCCGTTTTTCGAAAATCGAGTTTTCATCAGATCTCGACGTTTTGAGGTCCTAGGAAGCATCCCTGACTATTCCCGCGATGGTGTCTGTATGTCTGTATGTATGTATGGGTGTGTGTGTGTGTGTGTGTGTGTG
>JZSA01003429.1:0-12014 GCA_000956155.1 Cotesia vestalis | reverse complement strand
ATATTTCTATGTAATTTTATGTTGATAAACAAAAATAAAGAGACATATTTTGTTATTTTAGTTGATAATTTGAATTACGATTTTTTTTTATTTAACGTGATTTATTATTTCCTAAAATACTGAATTTTCTAAATACTATTCTGTACTTGAATAAAAACTAATCTGCAAAATTTAAGAGAAAAAAATCAGGAAAACCTACAAAAAATTGAGCACGATTTTTTTTTGCAAATTGTGTCGATTCTACATCAGCCGAAGGAACTTCGTTCCTACCTGGTGTCCCATGACACCACATATTTTTTTGTGGGCCGGTGTTATGTATGACTATATATTTTAGATATATTCTATGTAACAGCTATATTTATTGGAATATTTGTAAGTTATTTCAAAAATTTAAGAATTTAGGAACTATAACGATATCACAATGGTTAATTACAAAAATATACAATGTTATTATTTTTTTTTTCAACTGTTGTTTTATTAAAAAGATGAAAAATTACGATAAAAAAGTGTCATTTATGGTTTTCTTGTAATTGATTAAATGTATCTTAGAAAAAATTCATTTGAAGGGTTTGGCTATCAATTTATCTTGTAAAAAATTGAATTCTATACAAAATAGGTCCTTTGTAACTTTGGTGTCAGATCAGTAGTTTAGGAGAAAAAATCGAAAAACCACGACTTTTCAGCAAAGATCGAAAATCCTAATTTTTACTGGCGAGATAGCTCATAAATTGGAAATGAGCTGTAAGAGCTTTTAAAGAGGAGGATCCCTCTACAATTTCCACCCATGATCAAATGAATATCATGAAATGTCGCTATGCTACAGATAATTTACGCAAAAAAAAAATGATATTTACGGGTTAATTACATGGGAAAACTTGAAATTCATCCAGCGAGTACTTAGAATTGAAATTAAGAGCTATCCTTTGGTGAGAATTTTTTTTCTATGTTTAGAACAATATTTCGTCAATGGAGTAAGAAAAAAAAAATAGTCGTCCCAAATGAAGCACTCTAGTAAATAATGTATATTCAATTTGTAATTATTTAATAGTTTTTGGATATCATGAACATGTTATAGGTTATGAAGTGATGCATTCAAATTCAGTTGTTTGGATTAATATTGATGATTTATGCAATATTTTTCCGTCATATTTACATGCACCTGTACTATCTTAACTTTGATGTAATTGTCATTTATTGGCAATCATTGTTTTGTTATGTTTCGCTAAAAAATTGAGCAATAGGATTTATTTTGCATTCGATATAAAATATGTGTTATGAGGCGTGCAGTTTTCGGTTTTTCATAGTTTAATAAATATCAAAATTGATGCAATTAATTATTTTGAGATTGAAAATGACGAAATTTTTAATTGCTTAAAATTTTTTATCTTAATATTTGTGCATATCTATTTTAGTTATTTAACATATCCGTGGAAAAATCGTTTTCATATACGTTATTCATATTTCATTATTTCTCAAATCTATTTAGAACCACTGGATTCAACATTTATTTAATTCCATTAAATTGTTTCAAGAAACTGTATAGTATTTAATGAAGCAGGAAAATTCTAAAATGAATAATATTGATTCATCCATATCAACGTCTAATTTTTCAATCTAAATTTTTTGAAATGATTTCCATTCTTATAAAATAAATTTCTTTATAAGTAAACTTGTTATTCTATCAGTGTACACAAATCATTTAAGTTGAAATTAATGTATAAAAGTTATTTGTATTATTTTAGTTAATGAAAGTTGTTTTCAGAAGTTTTATAGATTTAATAAATAATGAAATGAGACTTACATATATGAAAACGATTTTTCCACGGACCTAAATTTTTTTTAGTTGCATCAAGACTTTGAATCCTTATATCCTGGAAAATATGAAAAGGCTTTGGAAAGATGGCCAAAATTGAGAAGTTTTTTATTTTCAAAGTTAAAAAGACCGGATGATGATTCAGACGAATACAACGATGGTGAGTGTTGCTAAATTATTTTCTATTTATATTTTTATTATAAACTGTTATTATTGTATTTTTTATTGACGGTTATTGGTGAAATATTGACTTACATGTTACGTATTTCTTTTATCGGTTGAATATATATCGTAACATATAACGATGAAATTACAAAAATACTCTGAAGTTGATTACACCATTTTTTTTAATAATCAATTTTTATCACGCTAAAATGTTTTAGAGCTTTGTAAACTAGATATCATCAGATTGTAAAGTAGAAATTCATTTGCTTTACGAATAATTTTACTTCAATATTATTTTTGCTTACATAATTTTGTAAGTTTTCAGGCAACTTTAGAAATCTACTTCCGTTTTAGCTGCCAAATGATTTTTTCTCTCAATATTTTAGCTATATGAACTGTCCAGTTAATTTAAAATTTAATTACTAATTAATTAATTAATTTTCAGATGAAAAATCGACATTTGTGCTAATGAATCTAACAACATTGTTTCCACCACTAGAAACAATCAAACAAAAAAAAGATTCGAAATCTTTTAAACCATCTGGAACAGAAATGCGGAACGCTTTTATGTTGCATGTGAAAGTAAGTATGGGCGAATCGTAATAGTCTGAATTATGAAAATTTGTAAAGTAACCTCAATTGTAAGTTTTATAATCGAAAGTAAAAAATTTTCTTGCATGTATATGCAAGAAATCTGCGCTTCTAAGAATTTATGAAAGTCTTAGGGCGTTTTGATCAGAATTTAAACTCTGCCTGTCGAGTCTTAGTTCTTAGATCTTCAATTCTAAAATAACTTCTTACTTGGTCATTTGAGCTTCAGTTTTATCACTGTGTGTCACAATGATAAAATTGTAAGTCCACGCTATGCTCGTACAAAATCGATTTTCTGAATAATGTGCAGTGATGATTTTTTTTCTCTGAGAGAAGTTAACTTACAAACAAATTCTTCAGTTGCTTACCAGCGCGTGTAGCGGCCCCAAAACTGTCAATTCTAGCATCAATCCTTCCTTTTGGCTCCTGATGGTACCTTAGAAGATCCTCGGCTTGAGCTACGTCTTTAATGAGCTTGTTTGCAGAATGAGTAGATCGCATTCGTTCATCCAGAAAAATTTTTTTCAAAGTATAAAAAGAGTTAAATTAAAAAAAGTTTCTTCTTAGTCCGTTGAAACGTAATTATGTCGACTTTAAATTGAAATTATTTACAAAGCTTTTATGATCTCTACGCACCGTAGAAAAGCTCTGGGATTTCTGAAGTTAGGTAGCCATTCTGGGTAGTTAGTTTGTGGATAGGTGACCGCTGACACTTTTATAATCTTCCGAAAATCATTTGTAATCTATTTTTTTCGTCCTTAAAGTAATAAAAAACAAGGAATGTCGTTTAATTTATAGTCGGAGTTTAATAATAATGATAAATTATACAGATCATTTATTAGACAATTTTCCATATCAACTCTGATATGACCATATTCGCTATGAGTGTGACTGCAGCGCCAGTCAAAATATGAACTACGGGAGGCTGTCAGAGTATGTTTTCATACGTATCTCAATAGCAAAAAACATAAAAATAAATTAATATTATAAACAATAGTACAAAAAAACGTTATAAAAAATATGTGACAGTTTTATACACTAATAGAAGGATTTGTTTATATTTAATAAGCTTTATTAACTGTTAATAAATGATTTTTTAACATCATAGGATTTAATAAATATTTATTAACAGTTAATAAGTAATTTATTAAGCACAATTTATTAACTGTAAATAAATATTTATTAATGGTTAATGAATATTTTTTAACTGTTAACAAATAGTTATTTAAAATCAAAAGCAAAAATAGCAATTTTCTTTTGACACTTTCTATAACCCTATAGCTGACATACATGATAATAATTAAATTCACTAAATAAATTAACGTTTTTATTATTTAAAAATATAAAAGATAATTATGAGCTGAGATAGAATTCGGTATGCTACAATAAACGTTATTATGACGTAATTTAATTAATGCAAATAATTTATAAAAATGATTTTCTTTTATAAGCAATCTTCAAATCATATGACATTGCAAGCGAAACAAATTCACTCAACAAAATATTTATTAACTACATGTTAATAAATATTTGTTAATTATTAATAAATACTTATTAACTATTGATAAATGTACTTTCCTCATCCAAATAATTGAATGTTAAAAAATATTATAAAAATTTAATAAATTAAATAATTGTCTTCAAATAAATTAAATTATTAATAGTTAATAAATCCTTCCACCAGTGCAGTAATTGCAGTTTTATTTTTTAACTAAACGAATCAACAACAAATACGTGTAATGATAAAAAATAAAAAAGACTGCAGTAAACATTTCTGCTAGTATTTATACAATTTACAACACAACAACTCTGGTGTCTCATTTTTTTTTAATTTATTAAAATTAAAACAAAATAAATACTTTCACGTGTACTTGCTTACAAATTGAGGAATAATAGCCTCCCGTAACGCCGAAAATAACCACTGCGAACGCTTCAGTCGATTTAATTTCCCCTACCATGGCTTCACTCGGAGCGAATAGGGTCAGATATGTCCATATAGGCCAATTTTCATGAATAGTCATGTTAGATTCATTTTTCAAGGGAAAAGCAATGGAGATAGTAGGTTTCATCCAATTTTAAACGATGTTCTGTAGCTTTGGCTGTCATGCTTTCCCAAATTAAAGAGCAAGCTATCAATCGGTAGAAAATTTCAGCGTGCTTGACTTAAATCTGCTGAGAATAATCCACCTAGTATATTCCAGTCCAGAGTTATCAGATCACATCTTAATTTTTTTTTAAACAAACTACGTCTTTCTTAGCGATCCAGATCAGAGTTTAATCAACGTCTCGGGTAAAACGCTGGATCTCTTGAGCTTTAGAGTTTTTTTACTCCGACAGTCACGTCCTACTTCAATATTTGGCCAGACTCTATGCATTTTTTTTCCTCTTCCGAAATTACTAACTACAATTTTTTTTTTGAATTATGTTGTATATCTTAACTTAATTTTTTTCTTATACAACAAATTGAAGAAATAATATTAATAATTATTCAAATTAGAAAATTTTATACCATACTAACTGTGATTTTTTCTTTTATCAACAGACAATTGCAAATATAGATGCCAACGTATCTAAACGTATTGAAAAATTATCAGAGAATAACTATACACTACAACCATTTGCAGTGATTGTAGGACCAACAGTCGTCGATGTATCTCAATCATTTATATACGTCTTCAAGGATTACAAATATTCTATGGCATCACCGTTTGACGCTTTCATAAGCGTCTTTCAATGTATAACAGCTCTTCATGCTGTGTATCCACCTGAAATCATGCAAGTTTGGCAATTCATTCAACGAGCATTGTGGGATTTACCATTTAACCCAAAAAAAGAACAGAGTTATAACAGTGTTGAGACTCTTCTCAAACAATTTCAGAGATACAAAATTTAATTACAGTATTGATTAAATTATAGTAATATATAATTACTACTTTCGTTGACCAAGTTACTCGTGATATTACTATTGCTTGATAAAATTGCGATTATAATATTAATGATTTATTTGAAGTTGTAACAATTGTATAATTTATATAATTGACTGATGTAATTATTTAACAAAAATATCTTTGATGTAATTGTTACTTTAAGTTGTTAAAAATAGCGTGGATATCTATTTCAATAAGTTTGTGTTGTGTGTAATGAGTATTTAACAATGCCGACGTGTAGCACTTGTTCGTTAAATTTAACGTCAATTAAAGCTTTAATAACCCACATATCTATGAAACACAATGATGAGGAAAATAAGTATGACTGCAGTGAAATAGGCTGTAATTCAAGGTTTGATATTCTAAATTCTTATCACAAGAATCTGCGATTAGTCCATCAATTTCCATCACAGCCTCCATCGACTGATAATATACATCATTCTACACTTACTCGAAATGAGACTATTCTTTCTAATAGAATTGAAAATGAATCAGAAACCGGGACAAATAACATAAGTTGCAATAATCCATGCAAAAATTCTGAATTTTGTAAAATAAATACGGAAAATTTTAAATCTGAACTAGATAAGGCAGCCGAAAGATTTGTGGCTAAATTATATGCTAACCCACGCTTACCACGGAATATTGTTCAAACAATCGTAGAAGATACGCGTATTATTATAGGTGATAAGTTCTTAGGACTATTAGAGTCGTCAGTTGACATAACACTTTCAAAATTAAACTGTCCATCCTATGACCACAACAAAATCAAAAGTATGTTTGATTATTTAGGAAATTCGTTTGCTCACTTAAATACAGAATATCGACGCTTAGAATTTTTTACTACTAATAAAACATATATAGAACCAGTTACGTACGTAATCGATCGAACTTTTGTGGCAACAAAAAATAAAGATGGAACTATCGGTAAATTTGTTGACATAAGTGGCCAATATATTCCACTTAGTCTTTCATTTAAAACATTTTTTGAAACAAACAATACATTAGATATAGTTTTAAATTATATGTCAAGTTTAGAGAGTGATACAACGGTTATAGAAAATTTTATACAAGGTAAGCTATGGGCTGAAAAACGTTCTAAATATTCTGATAATGATATTGTCATCCCTTACTTCTTAGCCGGTGATGATGTTGAAGTTAATAACCCTCTAGGCTCTCATTCAAGCAAAGTTATGCCAATTTATGCGTCATTTCCATGCTTACCGCCTGAGTGTAGGTCTCAACTGACTAACATTTTACTAGTTCTTATTTACGATTCATGGATACGTGATAGTAATAAAAAAAATCGTACTTATGATATTTACTGTCCGCTTATACAAGGAATTAAACATTTAGAAAAAAATGGCATTAAAATTAATACATCTACTGGTGACAAGAAAGTTTTTTTCGTTTTGGGCCTCATACAGGGCGACAATTTAGGGTTGCATGGATTATTAGGATTTACAGAATCGTTTGTAGCTACAAACTATTGTAGGTTTTGTAAAATGGAAAAGAATGATTGTAAAACTTCACTTGTTCTTCCTTGCGAATTGAAGCGAAATGATGTAAACTATGAGCATGATATTGAAGCAAATGATATTTCAAGTACAGGTATAAAAGAAAAATGTGTGTTCAATGAAATAGAATCATTTCATTGCACACAAAACTATTCTGTTGATGAAATGCATGATGTTCGGGAAGGGATTGCTCATGATGATTTACTTGCCATTCTCCGAGAATTAACTATGGAAAACAGTGATTTTTATTCATTTCCTTTATCTGAATTGAATGATCGATTAACAATGTTTGAGTATGGACCAATTGATTGCTCAAATAAGCCTCCTTTGATCAGAGCAGAAGATATTAAAAATGGCTCTAAATTAAAAATTACTGCAGCAGAATTAACTACATTTGTAAAATTATTTGGCATTCTAATTAAAGATTTAGTTGATAAAAGTAATCCTTATTGGAATTTATATGTTTTACTGCGGAAAATATTTGATTTTACTTTGGCTAAAAAAGTAACGAATAATCAAATTTTAGGTTTTCAATCAGTAATTCGTCGTCACCATCTCTTATACATAGAATTAACTGGTAAAAATTTAAAACCAAAACATCATTTCTTGTTGCATTATCCAGAAGTATGTGAGCAGAGCGGTCCAATCTCTCATGTATCTTCTATCCGTTCTGAATCAAAACATACTCATTTAACAGGATCGGCTTCAGCTAATAGATGTAGGATTAATATACCATTATCGCTTGCTAAGAAACATCAATTAATGATGAATTTTCTAACAATCTCTGATAAATCTTTAATGCCGAGTATCGTATTCGGTCCTATAAGTACCGTAGAACCGAATTACTTCGATTGCTGTAATTTACCTAATGTTTTACGAGATAGAAATATATCAGTCATTAAATGGGTTGAATTTATGAACATTAAGTATACTAGAAAAATGGTAGTATTAGTGAGATATGAAAATTTGATGCCAGTGTTCGCAGAAATAGATGCCATTGTTACTGTAAATGATAATGTAAATAATGTATATTTAATTTGTAATTATTTAATAGTTCTTGGATATCATGAACATGTTGTGGGTTATGAAGTGATGCGTTCAAATTCAGTTGTTTGGATTAATATTGAAGATTTACGTAATAGTTTTCCTTTATATGTACACACATCTTTAGACGACGAACTTTATGTTATATTAAATTATACTTAATGTTAAGAAATATAGTAATTTCATAAAAAAAAATGTGTCGTTTAATTTTTTTCTTTCAGATTTGAATTTCAAATATCATGACATCTTAATGTTTTGTGGTTCCAGGAAAATTTTTAACTTCCCTATTGTTTTCACCTCGTCTTGCAAAAATCGAGTTTTCATCAGATCTCGACGTTTTAAGGTCATAGGAAGCTTCTCTGACTACCTCCGCGATGTTGTCTCTGTGTCTGTATGTGCGTGTGTGTGTATGTAAGTATGTGAATAGCTTATAACTTTTGAACGACTAAACCGATCGGAACCTACCAAACGGCGTTCTAAAGAGTTCCCGTTAACTTTGATTTCCTATAAATTTGAACCGATTGGGACCGATAGATTTCGAGAAATTTGAAAAAAAAACCGAGAAAAAATTTTTTTTCAAGTGGTTTTTTGTTAATAACTTTTGAACGGCTATATCGATAAATTTCAAAAACTAATCCGCCCTTAAGCTTGAAAAACCACGTCGATTACCGCTAATCGGGTAAAAATCGGTTCAATCGTTCAAAGGATATCGTGAACGAAATAAAACTGAAAAGTGTTTTTTTCCGATAACTTCGACCTTTCTCTTCGGATCGTTTTTGATGAAATAGAATAATTCTCAGAGCTCAAAAAACCGCGTCGATCGCTGCTAATAACGTAAAAATCGATAGAGGGTGAGAGAGAAAAAAGTGTAAACCCTCCTTAAGTAACACTTTTTAATTGTATGATTATAGATACACCGTGTGCTACTGTTGAACAGCTGCCGGTGCTGGCAATTAAAAAAGAAATACAGAGATCACCTTCGTGTAAGGTAAGCAAAAAAAATGAAAAAGGTCCTATTTAAAAAGGACATTATAAAAAAGACCATTCGCCAACCGAAATAGGAGTCGTTTTTTTCCCGTTATTTTAGTTCTTGCACAGTATATGACAAACCTGTAATTTAAATTAAATTCAATTTTAAGTAATAATATTCAATGAAAGCTACAACAGAAAATTTGATACAAATTAAAAATTATAAATTTACAATTTGTTTCAGATGTCAGACAAGAATACAGCAGAATCTGAAGTGCCATTATCAAATCGCTTAATGAAGCGAATGCTAAAAATTGTAGCAAGCGTAAAGGTAAAATGCAATAATCGAAGATAATAAAAAAATTAATTAAATTTTCGTACATTTAAAAAATTATTGTTACAGAAAGCTGAAAATGATGAACCGGGGAAAAATGTGTTGTCTGCTGACGAAACCAAAAAAAAAAAGGTTTCAGCCGAAGACTTGATGACCGTCCTGAGAGCGACCGAAAAAAAGTTATATTCCATGCAAGAAAATATTATAAAGAATCCATGCTATAAAAGCAGCAGCGCCAAAAATCGGCAGCATTCAAAAAATCCAAACATTCAGGAATTTAAAGGTCCAGATAAAGGAGAAAGGAAGCCATACAGTTTCCAACAATCTTATGAAAGACGTAATAATAACCCGAAGAATAATAAAAAAAGATTTACTCCCCAGTCATACAACCCTCAGTCATACGGTCCTCAGCCACACAATCCTTAGCCATACAATCCTCAGACATACAACCCTCAGCCATACAATCCTCAGCCATACAATCCTCAGCTATACAACCCTCAGCCATACAACCCTCAGCCATACAACCCTCAGCTATACAACCCTCAGCCATACAACCCTCAGCCGTACAACCCCCAGCCAATTCTCAGCCACACAATCCTCAGCCATACAACCCTCAGCCGTACAACCCTCAGCCATACAACCCTCCCACATTCGCTCCTCTGATATACAACCCCCCAACATTCTCTGCCCAGACATTCATTCCCCAGACGTTCAATAACTAAAAACACAATATATAAAAATAAATATAATGAATGAGAAAATAAAATTTATGTAAAATATAATTATTGATTTATTTATTTATTTAATCAACATACGCCCATCGGCAATATCCATCAATATAAAACCATCTAAAATAAAGTAATGTTAATTAAAGAAGAAAAAGAAAATTAATTAGAATTTAATTAATGAAAAATGAGATAAAGTAGTACTGCACATTTCTTGACATTTAAATTGAGTTTGTTATTTATACACCATATAGCTAGTATATTGATGTCATGCTGTAAGATCTCGCAGTCCTGTTCGCCTGTTATTGTTCTGTAGATATTCAGATCGTCCACATACAGTATTGACTCTGATTCAAACTCAATCCTAATGTCGTTGACGAAGATGTTGAAGATGTCGAAGAGAATAGGGTCCAAATGCGACCCCTGTGGAACTCCAGACGTCACCATGTATTTATCAGATACATGTATTTATGAGATATTGCCTTAAAATGTTTTTATGTGAATAAAATACCTTTTTTAATCAGTAAGCAACTGGCGACGTTAAAGTTTTAAGAAAAAAACTTTTGTCGTTAAAGAAGAAATAATTCTTGAAGAAAGCATCAATAGTTTTACATATTGTTGATAAATAAATGCTTTTGTTAAATTCTTCTATAGAAATTTATTAGTTAAGATAAATAGTTTTTAGATCGTTGTAAAAGAATAAATAGTTTTAAAATAATTAATTTCAAATGACCCCTTTCGATATTCATTGGTGACCATCGCATCAACTGCCTATTGTACCGCCGCTATAGTCACGGCACAAACAATATTTGTGATGATAATAATTCATTATTTTTATGGTCTCAAAATGGACATTATTCTACGGAGCTACAGCAATTCATTGGAAACAAATAATTATCCATCCCTTCTTTCGCTATCATTCCCACAAAATTAATTAATTCTTATTGTATTGATAATATTCATGAAGATAATTATAAATAAAAATTTCGGTAATAAAGTTAATATTGCAAAATAAACAACATATTATCGAAGTATTGTTGAACATAAAACTTTAAAATACGCGCAAATTTGTTCGAAGCGACACCTATAATTTTAATATATTTTTTGTTTCAAGCGCATGCGCTGGTGTCGGCCATCTTTAGACAGCACGTATTTAGTGTAAACATGGAAACGAGTTAATAAAAAAAAATAAATATAAATATGAATAATTACAATTAAATAATATAAAAGTAGTCGTCAAAAATAAATAATTTAATAAGTGTTTTGAAAAAATGAAGCATTCTGCTGTGCGCATTATATATCATGTACATTAAACTATAGTGAAAAAAAGAAGCATTCTGCTGTGCGCATTATATATCATGTACATTAAACTATAGTGAAAAAAAGAAGCATTCTGCTGTGCGCATTATATATCATGTACATTAAACTATAGTGAAAAAAAGAAGCATTCTGCTGTGCGCATTATATATCATGTACATTAAACTATAGTGAAATCATGGTTTGCACTGTGTAGAAAGTGATCTACAGTAAAGGTTATAAAAACCAAATATTTATAATTTTTATTTATATTATTGTATTTTTATATATTTTTTGTCGGCTGCACTTAATAGAACTTGTTAGCTGTAATTTATTGTAGAACTCCTTAATTCAGTAATTAATTGTTATTATTTTTGCAGTTTATGCTTGTCCGAGTTTCTAAATAGGCACATGAAAAACTAATAAAACGTTGTAGCAATAAAAAGGCTACAAAAGCTGATTATCGAGAGAAAATAGCCTGAGGTGAAGAGGACAAAAAAAGAAAATATAAAAAAAATTTCTTTTTCTCCCCTCCGGCCGGAAAGCGTCAATTTTCCTCCCGCTGCGCTAAACGAAAATGCCGCTTTCCGCCTCCGTCGAGGAGAAAAATAGCATACACTCCTCGGGAAGTAA